>BSBK01001870.1:1182500-1185187 GCA_027943335.1 Chamaecyparis obtusa | reverse complement strand
CACAGTCCACGGCATGCCTACGACATTATCGTGGCTGTGGAGCCACAACCCACGACATGTCGTGGCTGTGGTGTCCACAGCACGACAGACCATGTCTGTGGTAGCCACAACGTAGCTGAGTCGTGGCGCAGGGAGGGGTGCGGGGTTGAGCCTCAGCTCCCCCAAACCCTCTCACATATAGTTTTTTTTTTTAAAAAAAAATAAATTTATTTATCAAACCAAGAAAAGATAAACATAAATGCATAAACAAAAGGTATAAAAAGAAGAGATATACCTTGCTATTCTTTTTCGTTTGCTGGAAAAGGGAGAAGAAATGTACATATAAACATATATATACACATATACACAACATGTGTATATGTGTATAAATATGATTAATATGAAGCATGAACCTCCATGAAAGGGCTTCCCAAGCTCACCTACAACAAATGCAAAAAAAAATAACCTTACCCCATGTAGGGTTTGATGGGGGAAAGAAAAGAAAGGGAAATGGAGAAATGAAGAAATCTTTTGGGTGATGACATTTTCACCTTAACCCTAATTTCAAAATTAGGGTTAGGGCAAAAAGGAGTCAACCCCAAGTTGACTTCCCTTTTTCCCTCTCTTTTCTTCTAGTTTTTTTCTTTATTCCCTATTTGGAGTTTTTTTTTAAATTTCCATATTTTAAAAGGTTGGAATTTGTTTTGCTGGGAAATAAAATCTTTTTGCCTTTTTTTTTTTTTTTATTAAGATTTTTGTGTAAATGAGATCTTTTCTCATTAATGTATTTTTTATTATTAATTCCCTGTATGGTAATTTACCCATGACTTTATTAAATTGATATTTCACTATGGGTAGTTTTGTAATATTTAATTAAATTTGGTAATGTTGTTATGGGAGATTTTATTTTGAAATATTTATTAAAGTAAAATTTCTAAGAGGAGACCTTTAGTGGAGTAATTTAATTAATAGTTGTTAAATTAAATTTTATTATAAAGTTTATATTAAATTGAGATATAATTTTAATTAATATTTAAATTAATGTAGTAACATAATAGTCTTATTTAAATGTTAAATAATAAAATGTAGCTTGGTTTAGAACTTAAGTGTAGAGAGGAAAATATTTATTGTATTAAGATATATAAATGCAATATAATTAATGGGATATTCTTTTAAATTGATTTAGTTAGGGTTTGACTAAGCTAGTTATCCCTAGTTTTATGTTTGGCATTTATCGTGTGTGATGTTGGCAGAATGATAACTCCTCGCCATGATTCCCCTCAAACAAAGGTATCTTAAACCTCTCTAAGTTTATCAACTGTTCTGTTAAGACAACATTAAACTTTAATCATTAATTATTAACTTTGTTTAAAAAAATTGGTGTGTTTTGCCTGTTAAATTATGGGCATGACATTGCAGATTGTCGAATCAGTCAACCGTTCGATGAGAATCTGCTTTAATCTCATATAATTTATTTTGAGGTTGCAGATCACCAAATCAGTCTGTATCACCTAAAATCTATCTACTAGAACCTAAGCCCCAATCTCGATTAAATTGCCTTCAAACAAATTCTAAAATTCAAATGCATATTTACTAGACATAATTATGTAAGCAACCTAGATAATCCCACTTGCATAATTAAATCACTTCTAAGCCTAAAATCATTCTAAACTTGAAAAATCATTTAATTGACAAAAACTTACCTTTAATATAAAGTCTTAGCACTTTTATTAAAAAGAACACTTTGTGCAAATTTAATCTTGATTTATTGACAATTAAAAGGGGGATTTGATATTTTGTCTTATATTCCCAATCAAACTTGGCTAATCCAAAATCTTGAATCCTCTCACATGGATTGATCTTTCCCGCCACTCATCTTTACCTAACATTTTTTTCCTCTTAATCTGCACCCTTCATTCTTGAGACAATTCCTTTAAAAGGAAGCTCTTCCTTGGCTCAAGGGTCCATCTAGAGAATCTTAGTTATTTGCATTCTTGTTTTCTTGCATTTTAGAGTAATCTCACTCTTTTGAATTTCTAGTTCTCAATTGCTCATAGCTCTCTTTCATTATTAGCATAATTTTGCATTGTTAAATCTAGTTTACTTTCTTTCATTGTTTATCATAGCATAGTTTCTTGCATTCTCATTCTAGAATACTAGTTTCTTTGCATCCATTCTAGCTTAATTATCTCATTCTAGCATTGATAATTTTACATTCTAGTTCATTTCTAGTTTTGAATTGCATTTGAATCTTCCATTTTGGAGTAGTCAAGTGACTAATCCTTCATGCCAATCTGATAAGCATCATAAAAAATATTAAACTCGCTTCAACTAGGAAGCAATAAGTTGTTTTTGAGGGTTTAGTTGGTTCATTTGATATGAAATCATATAACTAAATTCTTGAGTTAATGGTTTATTGAGTGTTGGTTACATTTCTATTTGATACCAATATTTAACCACACATTTTTGGCACCCACAGTGGGGCTTGAATTGAAAAATTACCCCTTTGCTTGCAGGATATTTTTATTTATTTTCTAAATATTGTGACGAATATCGTACCCAGTGATCCATATTATCATATGATACCCAATTTTATCACATGCAACAGTGAGAATTATCATATGATAATATGCTATAGGGCATTTTATCACATTTAGTGTTAGATTTCATTGCATGGTGTAATGTCACTGAAGTTCATCACATGGATC
>BSBK01001870.1:1105000-1177500 GCA_027943335.1 Chamaecyparis obtusa | reverse complement strand
AACTCCCTCTCAATCAATATGATCGAGTTTGTTCAAGTTGATTGAATCATCTGTTTCCTTAGAAGATAAATTTTGCCAGATTCTTGACCTTTTTGAAGATGTCAGAGATAGATTATGAATAGTTCATAAGGCTAAAATACCCCAAACATAAAAATGATAGAAGTATACACAATTTATTATTTAATGAATTACAAACTACAAATTTATATAGATTAATAAAACATGAGATACTTATGCAGATCCTTTAGCTTCTCCCTCTGTCATGAAGGAATACACTATTTATATACTCAACTTAGTGTCACTACAGGATGTCACTTCATATCTTCCTTCCTGAGAGAACTAATACAAATAATCTGAGTAGTCATAAGGTTCCATCACCTAGCATAAGAGGCATTATGATCTTTTCCAAGGCCACAACATTAACACTCCCTCTTGGACTTGAGGGAAGATAATAAAGACCTCTAGTATGATGTTTATCTCACTGAGCTATAGTCTCATGATGTATGGAATGCCTTAATCAACATCTCATCAATGATTCTATCCACTAGTTTCCACTACTATAATCTCAGAATTGTTTTACCTTCAATAGTGAACTCCCTCTCAATCAATATGATTGAGTTTGTTCAAGTTGACGGAATCATCTGTTTCCTTAGAAGCTAAATTTCGCCAACTTCTTGACCTTTTTGAAGATTTCAGAGATAGATTACAAATAGTTCATAAGGTTAAACTATCCTGAACATAAAAATGATAGAAGCATACACAATTTATTATTTAATGAATTACAAACCGCAGATTCATATGGATTAATAAAACATGAGATACTTATCTTTTCAAATATTTTCAAGTATTTCCTTTCATAAGGTGAACCCATTAATATGATACTCATATCCATCATCCTTCTTTATAACATATCACTTCAATTCTGATCCTTAAGATAATAAGTGATCAAGTGTCGCTAATTCATCAAGGCTGTATAATATCATTACTCATAATAATCACCATCATCACAAGTAGTGTCTTTATAATACACTTATTAGTTGTTAGGTATGATCTCCAATATTCATCGTCCTTGTCTGCCAGTTGTGGTTATTGAATATGGTCTAAGAGTGATAGCTTTATCGTCACCTCTCTGCATACAATTCATATGATTGACATCTCTGATTCAGGGACATAATTCACTGACATTGTCTCCAAATCTAGATATAAGTCACTATTAGCAGTGATCGATTTCACCTTCTTTATTCTTCCCTTGTAATATATGGTTTGTATTGCCAATGAATCATCATATTAGCCTTCTAAATCATAGTTTCTATTCTTCCTTTAGTAATCTATTGGTGCACAATATAGTTTAAATCTTTAATTTTAACTATGTGGTCATTTATTTATTTGATGTTTCTGTTGTTGGATTCAGAGGAGATCGTATTCCTCCTATTCCTTCTACCTGTGCTCCATTTCATATAATATTTTTTCATTGGCCATTTTAGGCTCTACCTGAGTGCTTGTATAGTGATGATATAGTTACTACTACAATGATGCTTTGATTCCAAAATTAATCATGGCCTATCTTATAATGTCCCCTTGTACTATCTCTTAGAGCTTAAACTAAATCTTATAAATGATATTGCAAGAGGTTGCTCTCCTATCTTAATTTGTTCACAATTGCATAGATGGGTGTATAGAATGCGGATGGTAAGGGTCTATGTATGGCCACTTTACTATTTCCCTCTTTGATAATGCCCATTTGATGCATGATATAAAATGATGTGTGTAACCAATTTATAATGCTTTCAACAATGTTTTTCTATGCCAATTCAAATATGCAAATATGTTGGTCGGTAACAGATATGCTATCAATCTAATATTCAATTACTATAGTTGTGGCTTCATTCGGTGATAACAATTAATGAATGGAAAGTATTTTGGCTACTAAACGTAGACTTGTGTCTGTCTCAAAATAAGGTGATAATCATTGTATTCTTGTTCGATCAAAATAATTTGATGATCAATATCGATGGTTATCATGTCTAATACTTGCTATTGTTATCGATGCACATTAATCTAAATTGCTACTTAGTCCAAGTCAATATTGTTGGTTAAGCATATGTCTATTTCTACTTAGTTGATGTCATTAATCCATCTTTGTTATGAAATAAATATTGATGCTACTATTAATCCATGCTTGCCTACCAAATCACTAATATAAATAGGTCTTCTTCATAGAGATATCAATACTTATTATATTTCCTCTAATCATCAATTTGAATTTTCTGGTTGATGCTAACTATCTCAATGATTCTTATCACTTCAACCATCATTTTCCAGATGAATAATAATATAAGTCATCATTTCTCTGATCTAATACTCATCATTGCTATTCGAATATATTTCTATTCACAATGACTAGAAACACCTCCCCAAAAAATACGTAAATGTAAGACTCCTTCGCTATCTATCAACCAGATGTATATTGTAATATCATATTCCTTGCTGATTGACTGTAATTTCCAAAATCACTGACTCAAAACATGATCCCTTCTATGTTCTCCATTATAATTCTGAACCATATTCTTTGTAATGAGTATTGAATATCATTTATTCTATCTTGTCGAATACATAAAGGGGTCTTGGGATACTGATTTCTTCTCAATCAATAGTAGTATCCTCCTAACTAATGGAAAGACACCAAGCTTCTATGCATATTTGCACTCCTATTTATTTCTAATCTCCAGATGCTGCTTTGATATATATAAGTAATTGACTGATTATTGATTCGAGAAGGATTATAAGAAGTGTTCCTATCAATCTGCTGACCTGTACATATACAAGATGCTGACTATGTTCCTTCTATTTGCCTTCACATCACATGAATGGATATTATATCAGAATAGTTTTATATCCTCCTCTATTTGTATATGGCTACCAATTTCTCTATGGATCTTCATAGCTGAATGGATCTTTGTCATGATCATCACCAATATCACTATCAATTTATCATCGATTTCTTGTGAATATATTTTATTCTATTATAGGTTAGGCTCTGATACCATGTTATTTAATTAAGATCATCCTATAGAGAATATATATGAGGCTGTACTAAAATAGATTACCGTCGTGATTGATCTTTTCACCAGCCATTGATATGCATTTATATCCTTTGAATAGTCATGTCTTGAAGAGCCATGACCATACGTGGCTTATGCTACATAGGGTCATGACCCTTCATAATCGATTGTTAATATTAACTACTTAATAGCAAATGATCTCTCTCTCTCTCTATATATATATATATCTCTGATTGTAGCTATATCTTAACAGTGCCACTCAGCAGGAATTCAGGCCTCACTCTTTGTACCTTTTGATTAGTTCTCTTGGCTACATCAACTTGGTCACAAGTGCCACTCAATAGGCATTCATTCCTCAATCTAGATACCTTGCACCTTGTTCCAACAACTTTATTATCAACTACTTATTCTTGAGACAATGCTATCATTACCTCAATCTCTTAGCACGAGCTTAAGATACTTTCTTACTATCAATTTTTTAATCTCATCTTCCCTTCCAGTCAAAACTCATAGTCATTCCTATAAGTCTACAATTGATCCTAGGGTAAATCCATTTACGAAACTATTGGACCATCTTTTAGAGAAGAACCTTTACATCAAGCTTTTGATTATCACTCAATACCCTTTCCTAATGCTGAGAGATTTGATTACATCAACATGAAAAACTTTGACTTAGTTTATCATAGAAGGAATGATTATGATTCTTTTGAGGATGAAGAACCCACACAAGAAGAAATCTGAAAGTGCCAGGAAGACAAGCGTTTTCACAAAGTGATACAGGCCATCATGAGTCAAGATAAAGATCTCTATTTTATACATCTTTCTTCTATGGGAGTGAAGGTACCCCTTGAGTTCGATGTGAATGACTTATTGCAAAAAGAGGAAGAGTCTCCTCTCACAAACCTTATGTTGTGAGATTTCATAGCTAAAGAAGGATAAGGACCAACCCTCTAACAAGTACTCTCTTGAGATCAATTTGTCCTTTCCCCTTTGAAAAAAATATCCACATGTTGCCCTTTTCCCATCCAAGGTGGAGATCAAAAAATATGACAAGTATGATGGAAATAAGGATACTTAAGATCATGTGCATGAATTTCATGCTCTAAGCATGGAATTTATGCATGAAAAGACCTATTTGATGAGTCTCTTTTGTCAAAGTGTCAGTGGCCAAGCCATGAATTGGTTCACTTCACTTTCCCCTAGCATTAAAATATTTGACAAGCTGGTTCGATAGTTCATCCAATAATATTCTTAATCTCTCATATGTCACCATGCTCAATTAATGAAATACTAGGCAACATGTGGGAGAACCCTTTGTCACATTCCTCTAGTGATGGCGGTGAATGTTTTCTCGATATCCTTGACAAATTTTGAAGACTGATAAAATCAATAACTTCATCAACACTTTGATTTTTGAAATGAACTATACATTGTAGATGCAAACCACATGCTTCATTTGACAAGTTGGTTGAATCATCTATACACATAGAGGATGTCCTTGTTCAAAAGAGTGATATTACTCTTTATTATAAAGAGCACAAATCCTCTTCAATAACCAACATAACAAGGACAAGCACAAGTTCTAGAATAAAACCAAAGTTGTCATCAATGATAGAATCATAGGTATGACCTCAACATCTACCACTACTATCCTAAGGATCTAGCTTTCAACTTATCTACTCGTATCCAAACTGTGAAAAGCTAATAAGAATAACCCAACATGATCTAAAATTGAGACGAATAGAGATAGGCCATGGATCCCTAGGCCTAGGAGAGACTTTACTCATCTTGGAGAGTCACTTGAGAATACCTTGAAGATATTTTTAACTAACAAGATCATCATGTTTCCTAAAAACTCTAAACCATACAATCCTAATATAAAGCCCAAGTGGTGGAATTACAACCACTATTGTGATTATCATCAAAACAAAGGCCACAAGACAAATGACTGCATGAAGCTTAAACATATCATCTAGGATTTGATTGATAATGAGATAATTATGATTGATCCCTCACAAATGGATACTAATCATAAGGCCTTCAAAGAGCCTTTTCCTAAATATGAGAAAGGGGAGTCGTCTAAGGAAAAAGATAACTAAGTTGGTTACACATATCCCGATACTGACAATGTGATCCACATGCTCAAGTCCTCTGACCATACTGTCAAAGTTATGAAGATAAAATGCAAAGCTTAGGCTGAGTCATCTAATATGGTAACCTGTTCTCAAAGAAAAGTCACTCTTGAGGATCTATTCAATCCTCCTCCTTATATTCCAAACAAATAGTGAATCAAGAATTAAAACCAACTACCTTGTCTACAACATGTGAGTACAATTTGGTTGATCAAATCTAGTGCATGCTAGCTCAAATTTCAATCCTTAAACTACTTAAAATCTCTACTGCTCACAAGGAAATTCTAGATCAATCCTCCTCTTGACTAATGTTCTTAAGGACCTAGACATAGATAATTTCCAGTCCATGGTCGGTCATCTGACTTCTCCCCATTACCTTAATTTTTCAGAAGAAGATGAAAAATCTCTCAGTTGCCCACATAACCAACCCCTCCACATTGAAGTCCTCATACACAAGTATAGGGTAAAGAATGTTTTAATAGATGGAGGTGCATATTCGAATATCTACACTTTTAATTTGGTTAAATCTCTTGGTTTCTTAGAACATGTTATCGATCCTTGATGCAAAATAAAAAAATTAAGGCATATGATGAGGAGGAACGCTCCTCTAAAGGCATGGTGGTCTTTCCCATTTAGGTAGGTCCTATTCAAAGGGATGTCATATGTCAAGTCCTAGACCTTCCTCTAGCATACACCATACTTTTGGGTCACCCATGGATCCATGAAATGTAGGTTGTACATTCCATATATCACCACTGTATTAAATTCCCTCACAATTGAATTGAGGTCACTATTCCTGCAAAATCAACATACACTTGTAACAATCTCAAACAAGTTGAAAGCATGGTTCCTCACAACAAGGAAGCTTTAAGGAACCCAAAAATTGATAATTCTAGACAAGCAATGTTGGATACTTTCCAAAAGAAGCTGAGTATAAAAGACAGTAGAATGGGAGAGTATAGATTGGATGCCTCATGCTCGATGGTCAACTTTTCCATATCACCTAGATCCTATGGCAAGCCATCCTCATCTTTTTGACCTACTAAAACTTTTTCCCTAACAATTCATGAAGGCACTCGTATGGTCAAAGCAAAGGTCCCTCTAGAGAAAGAAAATCAGGAGATAGTTTTTTTGTAATGGTTGTATAAAGGTGAAGAAACTGAAAAGAGGTGAACTATGTTGAGATTTCTCCTGAGAACTATGGTGTAGACTACCAACTTATGCAAAAAATGGGATATGATGGAAAAAGTCCCCTTGGAAAAGGTAAAGGCCTCCTCGAACCCATACACAATGAATTTCATAATCCTAAAGACAAAACTAGAGTGGGATATTATGAAAAAAAGATTGCACCATCATTTACAAATGGTCAAGTGTTTGATAGAGTTGGAGATTCTAATGATGAAGATATTCTCAACATAACTTATGAAAGATTTCTATATATCCCTATTGATCAAGAGGGGGTACCTGAAGAAAAAATTAGTAGACATGAGGTAAACACCTCATCAGAAGCTGAATTGAATCAATAATGCTCTATCGAGGAACAACACCCTAACTAGGGTCAACCTGTCCATATTACACATATCCTTAATTTACCTAGATTAATTGAATCATCTAGGGAAACTAGAGAAATCAGACTGCCCTACTTACCTCTATTAGATTATGGAGATTGCTCTCAGGATACAACTACCCAAGCACCTATTCAAGAAGTGGACATCCAAGACAACCAATATAACATAACTAACCTCAATCCAGATGATATTGAAGAGCATGTTATTAATCTAGAGCATCATGATGAAAAATCTACTATGACCCAAGCTCAGTACTTGGGGAGATCCGCCAGTAGTAGAAGCCACTCACATGAATATGAATGAGATCATTTGTCTAATGCTACAATTGATATAGAGATTGTTGTGATTCATAATTATTCCACTATTTCCACTTTTGAGGTTGGTGGAAACTCTAACATGCAACATGGTTCAAAAACCGATCTAGAGCATCTAGCTATTGAACATGATGTAGTTCTTCTTGCTCAATCTATCTCTAAAGACAAGGAGTCTCCTCCTGACAATCCTCCTATAGTTATTCCTCCTCATAATATTAACTGGAACTTTGGTTCATGCACTTGGATCATGATGGTTCCTTAACAAAGAGTCTTACATCATAAAGAGGAAGTGGAATAGGATCTTGATCGCCATTTCAGACCACGACAGGTTAGTTCACAAAATACCTCTCATAATTCTTCTAACAATCCCTCAACAAGTCACACTTGAGACAATTCTAGGGAAGATAACTTTCTTGACCTATCCTTAGTAGCTATAAACAATGACAATGATACCAACATCTTTTCTCATGAGCCCATTGGCTCCTTACCCCTTGTTCACCCTGAGAAAGTTGATTGGAATACTTTCAAGCCAGTGAACCTCATGTCCTTTTCCAATGACCATACCTTGTCTTGTTTCCTTAATGTTGTTAAATCTTTCCACTCTTCCACCAGTGCAACAAGTGAAAAAATGGTGGTGGAAGATATCAAGTATCTTAGTCATAGAAAGAAAAATAAAAAGAACAGGAAATCTGATGGTGAAAACCACTCTATAACAATATCAGACCCTAAAATACTAAAAATAAATGATATATTCAATGGTGAAAACCTCTCCAAGATTCCTACGGATGAGATACTTGATATTCTCCCTAGACATTTGTAAGAGTGACCATCAGTGCTTATAGAGGCTATGCAACATGTAAATTTGGGTACAACAAAAAATCCCCAAATCATATATTTGGCATAATCTTTGTTTGAAGAAGAGAAGTAAAAATTCATCCAGTTCTTCACTGAAAAGAAGATTAATTTTTCATGGTCTTATTCTGATATGCCAAGCTTGGATACAAACCTTATCATGCATCATTTATCCATTTCTCCAAACATCAAACTAGTGAAATAAAAGCTGCAAAAGATGCATCCACATATCACATTGCTGGTTAAAACTAAGCTTGAAAAGTTACTCCAAGATACATTTATTCAAGCCATAGATTATGCTAACTGGATATCTAACCTTGTGCCTATATCCAAAGAAGACAAGTGAATACACATATGCAAAGACTTTAGGGATCTAAATAAGACTTTCCCTAAGGATGATTTCCCATTTCCCAACATTAACATGATTGTTGATCTCATAGTTGGTTACCGAATATATTTCTGATGAATCTATTCTACACTTGACTCAAAATCCCTTGAAAATGTACTTTGATGGTTCATTCATGAAACAAGGTGCATGTGCTAGAGTTTTGTTCATCTCCCCACAAGGTTACAAAATTCCTAAGGCATACAAAATGATTTTCCCAAGCATTATTAATGTGGCAGAATATGAAGGATTAACTAACGAACTCAAACTGGCTATCAAATGGAAGATCAAAGAACTTCATGTATATGGTGATTCTTAGTTGGTTATCAACCAAGTCACTGATGAATATCAAACTCAAGATGAAAATATCTTACCATACAAATTCCTAGTTGATTATTTAAAGAAATAATTTGTGTCCATTACCTTCCAAGAGTTACCACATGTAGACAACAGAGAGGAAGATTCCATGGCTACCTTAGCTTCAATGCTACAACTCGAAGAGCACTAATTCTGCTATGAATTCCTGGTGGAAGAGCTCCCATTTTCTTCTTATGACACGCCTAATTCCCAATTTTTTTTTCTCCATCATTGCTTCTGATATTTCCCACTATAGCTAGATCTATACTTACCTGAAGACCAAACCATAGTTGACTCTCTATCCCATAATGAAAAATGGAACCTCATGTAAAACACCTCCCATTATCTCATCATCCCAAATGACTTGTTTAGGATAAGTCTTGATGGTACACTTCTCAGGTGTTTAGAGAGTGAGGATTTTGAGAGAGTGCTTAGGGAAGTTCACAAGGGTATCTATGGATCACACTTGAATGGTTTGTCTTTGGAAAAAAAAATCCTTATAACAGGTTATTACTGACCTACCATGGAAAAGGATGTTGTCCAATTCACTAAGACCTATCAGAAATGTCATTTTCATGAGAACTTGATTCATTATCCTACTCAGGATCTATCACCTTTCATGAATCACTGGCCATTTAAAAAATGGGCTTTTGATCTTGTAAGACAGATTTACCCTTCATCAAAGCAATAGGAAAGTAGGTGTCCATGTTTATCCTTAACTATATCATCTGTAAATACAAATTTCCCTCCTCGATTGTTATAGATGATGTAGACCAGTTCAAGAAAAGTGAAATTGATGAGATCTACACTAAGTTCTACATCACACAACATTTCTCCTCTATCTACTATCCTCAGGAGAATGGATAAGTAGAAGTCTCAAACAAAACAATCTTGAAAATTCCTACACCTAACAATTAACAAGTTAGGAAGGGATCGACATTTGTAGATCAATCAAGCTTTATGGGCTTATAGAATAAGCATTAGAACACCTATAGGAGATATGCCATTTTCATTGGTCTACGATTCTAAAGAAATCCTACCAATTGAAGTTGAGATACCTTCACTTAGAGTATCGCTGTATGGGCTTATCATAGATGATGATTACAAAATTTCCTGACTTGAAGAGCTAGAACTACTGGATGAGTGTAGAAAAGAAGCATTTAACCATTTGAGGGTCTATCAAAAGAGAATGTATAAGGGATACAATAGGAAAGTTCATCATCACGAGCTTCAGGTCAGTGATCTTGTTTTGAGAAAAAATCCAAAGAATCAACAATATCGAAAACAAAAAGGCAAATTTGAACCTAACTAGTTGGGTCCTTTTGTCATCACTCCAACATTTGGTTTTGGAGTTTATCAATTGGCTATTCTATAAGGCGATGTTCTTAGAGATCCTCTCAACTCTCTTCACTTGAAATTATTCTACAACTATACATTTCATATTTTGTACAATAATATATGATCCTAAAAAATTTCTAAAAAGCATATAAAGTCCTGAAAAAATTTCAAAAATCTTATAAAGTCCTGTAAAAATGATCATCCTAGTGAAAACCTAGAAATATGTGCCTTAATGTATTCACAAAAAAATTAAAATATAAAAAATGCAAAAAATAAATGAAAAGAACAAAAAAATCAGAAAAAGAGAAAAATGTGCCTTGGTGAAAACCTGGAAACAAGCACCTTGGTAGCAAAAATAAAATAAATCCCAAGTGGTTAAAAGTTGGCAAAAATGCATCACTTATAATCAACATGTGGCTAAGATCTCATGCTCCCATCCATTTCATTCTCATTCTTTGTTTCCTTATGATGCCATGGGATGGAACTGGTCTTAGTCTTGTTCTCGCTTCTTATCAGTCATCTGGGGGTAATTGTATGCCTATCTGAGCTGTCAGTATTTTATCACTTTATCAATCTCTTGAGCTTAACCTAAGTCAATTTATTAGTCCTTCAAGATGGTCAATTTACCACTGACACTAATTGGTGCTTCTTAATACCCCAATCCTACAATGTTTCATAACATTACCAATCTAGACATCATTTTATTTCTCAATACATATTGGATCTTGCACTATCTGTGCACACTAAAATGGTGCACTTCTATGAACCATTACATGCAAGGTTGCTCAAGAATGAGGCCTCACAAAGAAGCTCATAGCTCTCTATGCATGGAGTTGCAAGGGACTATGATAAATTTTCTCTCAGCTAGAGCTACAAAATTGTGACCTTGCTAGTCAACCATACAATGAGAGATTAAGTGAAGACAAGGGCAACAATGCCAATATCTCCAAGAATCAAATATGCAATGCAATGCAAATCTAAATGAGAATGCAATCTAAGCTATGAAAGGAAAGTACAATGCAACTAATCTATGAAAGGAAATAACAAGTGTTACAATGCCTCCTATTTAGACTATGTGAGCTTATTCTATTGTATAAAAGAAAATCTATACTATGAATGCCATGATTATGCAACTGAGAAAGCAAGTATGCAACTAAATAATGAAATGAAGCATGTCTTCAATGTATTCAAAAGCTCCAAATGTACCTAGAAAACCTGCAGCATAACAATAGCATGAAAGAGATGGATATGCAAATGAAGGAGAGAGCTCTCTTTTTATAAGAAATGCAAAGGAATGGAGATTAAGAGGCAAAAGTCTTAATCAGCGGTGGAGCTTGAAAGAGGAGCAATCCATGTGCACAAGTATCCTCCAATAGGAAAATGAGAGTTGACTTTATGTCCATATGAGACAAAAAGTGCTTTTCTCTTTTTATAAAATAAGAATGATGCTTTATTTGTGCAACTTAGGACAAGAGGAAAGGAGGGGCTTTTTATTTAATCAAAAGGGGAGGAAATATTCCTTTTAATTAAATAAAGACTTAGGATAAATGGTTAGCCCAAAGATAAAATCCAATATATGATCAAAATTAAGACTTGATCAAAAAATTGATAATGTTGAAAATATTGATTATTGATAAAAATGATTCAGGATTGATAAACTGAATAAATGGGGCCCAAAGTCTAGGCGACCATTTTTGGGTGCATACATTTTCCCCTCTTTGACTAATGTGTGATCGATTTGGGAACACATGCAGTCAAAGAAGAATTGAAATATGAGATCGATCTGGGATCACAAAACAACTCAAATATGAGGTCAATTCGGGATCATATTTGGACAAAGCATGAACAAAGGCCTTTGAACATGAGGTCGATTTGGGATCACATTCAAAGTAGGAGATAAGAATCTCAAATTTGAGCAAAAGCTCACAAAAGATGTCTGAATCAAGAAAATCAAGAGAATCAGGGATGAGAATCCCATAGGTACTGCCCCCTCAGAATCAAAATCGAAATCAGGTAGAGGAGAGACAACAAATTGATAAAGATTTGATCAAATCAGAATGAAATCATAATCGAATATAAAGGTCAATAAGTTAACCATTAAAACATGCCCCAGCCTGATTGAGAAAGATGCAGTCAAACATGAGAAAGGAGGGAATGGAATGAAGATGAATGAAAGACTAGAAGTTTGGAAGACATGGAAATGAAGAAATGACGATGCCCCAACAAAGATCGAAGGATTAGGCCTCAAAAAATTTAGCCAACTGCGCAGAAGAAGGGAAGATTTTTGAAATATGATTTTGACTATCAAGATGACCTCAGATTTTGATTTCAAATTTGAAAATGGATCCAGGATGTCGAAATTAGCTAGGGGTGCAATTTTTGTGCAATTCCGAGGTGTTTTGAAAATGAGGTCAAAAAGTCAAAATGCTATAAAATGGGTCAAAATGTCATTTTCAAAAATCATTTATCTTTTAGTGATTTGAGAATCTTGAGAGCTTTAGAGAGAGAAAATGGCCCAGCAAGCAGAAGTTCCCATCCACAGGCATCGATTCGAGTGCACCCGGTTGCACAACCGGCCACCACACTATCCTGCCCTGGTATGTTTTCAAAAAACTCAAGCTTTTTGAATCATTTTTCACATTTAATACTTTTTTAGCACATTTTTCAAAATTTTAAAATTTTAAAATTTTTTAAGTTGGGCGAAAGATCACACGATACTTTAGAAGTATCGCGCCTTTTGGGGAGAAGTGTCGCGTGATTCTTCACGGGTCCCCAAAGTATCGCGCGACCATAGGCACTAGTATTGCATGATACTGGGTGAAATATCATACGATACTGGGCGAAGTATCACGCGGGCTAAGGTGTATCGCCCTGCTGTAGGGAGAAGTATCGGGTGATACTTCTCCAAAAAAGAGTATTGCCCAAGTTAAAAATTTGATATTTGACGCATTTTTGAGCAAAAATGACATGGGTCCAGACAATGTTACATTTTAGAGATGTTTTATACTGATTTAAACATCCATCATGATATGTGCTAACAACTAGCTTGGTTTTTTTTTGCTTACAGGAGGTCTTTCAGGCGCTGATCATCAGAGCACTGAAGGTGACTGGGTTGCGGTGTGTCCAAGATCTGGATGATCCAGGCAATGCCGATATCAGGGCCATGGGATTCTAGTATTTGTTGAGATTCCCATATATCAGGGCTGACCATGGGTTGTTGACTGCTCTTGCCGAGAGATGGCATAGTGAGCACAACACCTTCCACCTACCTACCAGAGAGGCATCCATTACTCTGGAGGATGTCTACAGGATCCTATGAGTGCCATGCCATGGTGAGCCTGTGAGTATAATCATGTTTTGAGATATAATCATAAATGTAATGTTTCCATATGATGAAAACTGACATGATTTGTTTGTTGGCACAGGTGTACTATGATCAGGATGCCACTGAGGGGCACCGACTGATCCAGGAGATGTTCCATGATGTTACTATTCTGGACAGGCATGTCAGCTGGGATAGGCTGATAGATGACTTTGGCAGAGATTATCCAGTGCCATGCATAATGGTGTCTATCATTTCATAGATCCTGATGACTGACTGTAGTCAGAAAGGTTTCCCGCTGGGATGGGCTAGATTACTGGTGGATTTGGTAGGCAGGCCTCGTCGGATGGCATGGGGTCCTGCCATATTGGCAAAGATGTATCACGAGCTACATGAGATCGTATACAAGGACGGTCAGACTTGGGCTTGCGGTGCCATCCTGGCACAGGTGTGGGCTTGGGAGCACATCGTTGTGGTGCACCCCAGAGTTCAGCTGAGGGAGAGGAGGTACCCCTTTATATACAGGTACCTAGGATTCATATCACATGCCCATACTGGGAATGTGACATATTATAGGAGGATCCTAGATGAGATAGCCTCTTTCACATGGAGGCCATACAAGGAGGTGGAGGTCTGGGGAGATGCAGCTGATGAGCTGAGCTATATGATGTGCACTTAGCCACTAGTAGGTCGATATGCTGAGATAGTGAAGAGATTTTATATCACTCAGGTGTGGCGGCAGTTTGGGAGGCAGCAGCAAGTCTCGATAGAGACTACTACATATGCCAGGGCTAGGGATGAGGAGGGTCATGGGTGGCTACCCATGTTATACTATTAGCAAGCTATCGTAGAGATAGTGAGTATCAAGAGTGAGCCCTGGGAGTATTTCCCAAATGTGGCAGATGCGGGGCTGATGCAGCATATAGGGCAGAGCGGTGGAGGGCACCGTTCCCTCAGTTTACGATACTAGATGCACAGGTACCAGCACAGGGAGGAGACGGAGGAGACGGCGGGGGGGATGGAGGAGACAGAGGGGATGGAGGGGATGGAGGAGATGGCGGGAGGGGGAGAGGGAGGAGGATGGAGAGAGGAGAGGGATCAAGTGGTTGGAAATGGTCACGGGGATAGAGATCAGCGACACTTGAGGATGAGGTGAGACCAGCTCGTTGTCAGGCAGAGGCACATCAAGACCAGCCTGCGGGTGGAGATGAGTTGAGAGCGAGGATACAGGCTCTTGAGGATGAGATGTAGCAGCTCTGAATTACCATAGTAGTGAGAGACTAGCAGCTACTAGATCTGAGAGCAGAGTGAGATCAGCAGATAGCCGATCTCAGGGCAGAGATAGCACGCCGTGAGGTGATGGCATAGGCAGATGCGCTAGAGATCCGATGGGAGTCAGCGAGAGCAACATATTATCATGGACTCTACCTATAGGCCGTTCCAGAGGGTGAGAGAGCACCATCATATTCTCAGAGGGCAGGGGTATCAGATGCAGTACTTGATAGGAGAGCCATGCCTCCTCCACCACCACGAGCTCCTCACGAGGGTGGTAGCGAGTCCTAGGGTTAGGTCTTAGGTTGATAGATGATTAGACATATCTTGAGATATTGATCCAGATTATGGGATCCCATATTGTATATTGTATCATGACACTGATGTATATATGAGATTACTGGATGTTTGATTGTATCATGTGTTTATGTCTCTCTTCTAATGGATGTATCAGTTTATGTGTATTGTCTTGTCATTTTGGCCAAAAATGCTTATGTACATGCTTATGTATGTTCCCTCTCATAGATGTATGTTTAATTCTCATGTGTATGATATAGACTCATGTTTCTGGAAATGACAGTTGTGATATAGATATGATGATATGATTAACCCCTTGTGATGAACGGGAACAGGTTCGAGATGAAAAAGACAAGGAGTGAAAGACATGATCAAGAAGAAGGAAAGGTGAGCGCAGTCGACTGACAGGTCCATGTAAGATGAAAAGGAGAGCTCTCTCCATATGCAAGAAATGCAAAACTAGACTAACATGACCCTAAAATGCAAGCTACTATGAAAGTGGTTGACTTGCAAGGTCACAATGCTTATAGACATCTAATTATCATCATCGAGCGTTATTGGTAGCATCGTAAGATCATACAATGCACACTAGCATAACTATGTGGATATGAATATGATCTTTATCAGATAAAAATGTGGGAATCTCACCTAGGCATCAAAGACATGTAGGTCAAGATGACTAATGTAGTGAGATTACCTAAGTTTGGTATGGTGAGATTATGCTTGTATCAAGACACATGAAAGTCAGGATAACTAGAAGCATGCACTCATAAAACAGTCAAGGATAAGACCTCGTCAACCCATAGTGTCAAGTAAGACCAGCATAAATGCTTATGACAGTTAGGACTAACAAAATATACCCACAAACAGATAAAGAAATAAAACATGTTCTCATTCCCTCAGTCTTCTAGCTATGCATCATCGAAAACTTCTCAGGGAGAGACCACTCATCAAAGAAATCTTCATAGACAACACACAAAGAAAAATAAAGTCAACATATCTCAAGCGAGTTGATTGTTTAAGTACGCGTGTGTTGGTCATAGAGTCAAACTCTGAGTATCACATTTGCAAATGAGCAATTTCGCATCATACTAGACTGTTGGGTAAGACATCTGATAAGTGTTAAGAAACACTCGACGCAAGGGTATGTTGAAAAACACTGTTTGGGGTGGTGTTGAAAAACACCTGTTGTGAAATGCCCCAAGAGACAAACGCACCTAAAGGACCAATGCTAATAGTTATGCCCCCTAGACAAAGACAACGACCAATTCTAGACCAAGTCAAATAAGGTCAAGGCATGATGGAAAGGCTCAGTGTCGAGGATGCATGCTAACAAATAGGGGTGCAAAGGCCTCAAGTAGCGCCTGTTTCCAGGTTTTCACTACTTGGAATCTTTTTTCATTTTTTCATTTTTTTATATTTTTTCAGGACTTTTTATACTTTTTAGGATTTTTTCAGCATCATATATCAATTTTTTTGGGTATTTTTTTCAGGATCATAAAATATGTACAAAGGATGCCCCCAGATAGAAACGGGCATCAAGGATAGAACTTCTTGAGGTGCACAATGTTGATGGGATCAGGGAGCTGTTCTCCATCAAGATTTGATAATAAATATGCACCAGTACCAAAAGCAGCCGTGATGACATATGGTCCAAGCCAGTTAGGTTCAAACTTGCCCTTTTGTTCTCTGTTCTGTTGGTTCTTAGGGTTCTCTCGCAAAACAAGATCACCGATTTGAAATTCTCTAGGGAAAACCTTCTTGTTGAATGCCTTGGACATATGCTTCTGATACACTCTCATATGATCAAAGGAAGCCTTACACTTCTCATCTAGAAGTTCTAGTTCCTGTAACCTCATGGTGCGGTAATCCTCATCTGTAATCAAACCTTGGAGTGAGACTCTAAGTGATGGTATCTCAACTTCTAAAGGAAATACTGCTTCAGCGCCATAGGTAAGAGAAAAGGGAGTGGCTTCGGTAGGTGTACGAATGGTTGTTCTGTAAGCCCATAGTGCTGGATTGATTTGTAAGTGCCAATCCCTACCATTTTTGTGCACTGTCCTATGAAGAATTTTAAGAATGGTTTTATTAGAGGCTTCTGCCTATCCGTTTCCCTGTGGAAAATAGATGGAGGACCAATGTTGCTTGATTTTAAACTTTTTGCATAAATGCTTTAGGTCCTTATTCTTGAATTGACCTCTGTTATCAATAATAATCTCAGAAGGCACTCCAAATCGACAAATAATATGATTCAAGATGAACAAAGAGATAGTCTTCCCTGAAGCAACAGAAAGTGGCACAGCTTCCACCCATTTTGTGAAGTAGTCAGTGGTAGTAATAATGAACTTATGTCCACCTGATGAGTTGGGATGAATCTGCCCAACTAGATCAAAGGCCCATCGCTGAAATGGCCAATGAGAAATAGAAGGGATTAGCTCCCTACTTGGAGCATGAATCAGGTTTCCATGTTTCTGACATTTTTTACATGACTTAGCAAAGGCTACTACATCTATCTACATTGTGGGCCAATAATATCCCACCCTAAGCAACCTTCAGGCCATGGCAAGACCATTAGAATGTCCACCACAAATGCCCTCGTGGATGTCAACTAACGCTTGGTTGGATTCCTCCTTTTCCAAGCACCTAAGGAGCATCCCATCTAAACCCCTCCTATATAAATCACCAGAGATAAGGGTGTGGCAAGAGGCATTACGGATGAGGTTTCAGCATTCAAAATGGTTGAATGTGTCGGGGATGATGCCATCATGAAGATATGAATAGATAGCACCATATCGGGAAGACTCGTGTGTGACAATGGTACAAATGACATGGCTTTCAGACGAGTCAAAGATGGGATGGTGTAGCTCTTCCAATAGGAATTCAAATCTTGATTCATGTGTCTCCAACTGAAGAAGTGAAGCTAATGTGGCCATGGCATCTGCAGCTTTGTTCTCTGTCCTAGGGATCTATTGAAACGTCACAAAGGTAAAGTAACGTTTCAATGAGTCAACCATCTTTTTGTAGGGTATCAATTTATCATCCTTGGTTTGATACTCCTCATTGACTTGGTTGATGATTAACTGGGAATCCCCAAAGACATGTAACTATGTGATGTTCCATTCTATAGCCATTCTCAAGCCATTGGTTAAAGCTTCATATTCTGCAATATTATTCGTACATGGGAATAAAAGTTTGTAAGACTTTGGAATATTGTACCCATGTGGAGAAACAAATAATACTCTAGCACCTGATCCATTTTGCATGCGGGAACCATCAAAGAACATTTTTCAAGTGCGAGTAGTCATATATAAGATGTGTTCATCTGGGAATTCCACTTGAACAGGCATACTATCCTAAATTGGGAAATCAGCTAATTGGTCAGCAATAGCTTGCCCTTTTATGGCCTTCCTTTCAACGTACTCTATGTCAAATTTAGTTAAGACCATCATCCATTTAGCAAGTCTACCCATGAGGGCAGCCTTACTAAGCAAGTATTTAAGAGGATCAATTTTTGCAACCAAATGTATGGTATGAGCAAGCATATAGTGTCGCAACTTTTGAGAAGCAAACACCACTGCAAGAAAAGACTTCTCAATGTTATTGTAATTGATCTCATAGGAGACTAGAGTACGGCTGATATAGTATATGGCCCGTTCTTTCCCAGTATCATCTAATGGAGCCAACAATGCCCCCAAGGAAGATTCTGTTGCTAAAATGTATAGAATCAAAGGCTTCCCTGGAATAGGAGGCATCAGAACTGGAGGATTAGCCAAATACTATTTTATTTGATCAAGGCTCTTTTGGCATTCCTCATTCCATACACAAGAAGCACCCTTATGCAGTGTCTTATTAAAGGGTTGTGCTCTATCCGCCAGCTGTGAGATAAACCTCCTAATTGATTGGAGTCATCCCTGAAGACTTCTCATCTGACTAATATTTTTTGGAGGGGGCATGTCTAAAATTGCTTGGACCTTTTCGGGGTCAACCTCTATACCTTTTGCTAATATTATAAATCCTAAAAGTTTGCCTGAGGTGACACCAAATGCGCACTTCTTTGGATTCAATTTGAGTTGAAACTATTCCATGTGATCTATAATTACTTCCAGATCATCGAGGTGTGTGTCCCATTTTCTTGATTTTGCCAGGGTATCCTCCACATAATCTTCCATATTTTTGTGCATCATATCATGAAAGCTAGTGGTCATAGCTCTTTGGTAGGTTGCTCTTGCATTCTTTAACCCAAATGGCATGACATTCCAACAATAGGTTCCCCATGCACATGTGAATGCTATTTTCTCTTGGTCTTCGGGAGCTATTTTGATTTGATTATATCCTGAGAAACCATCCATTAGAGAGTATATGTCATAGCCCGCTGTCATGTCCACTATCATGTCAATGTTTGGAAGTGGAAAATCATCCTTGGGGCATGCTTTGTTTAAATCTCTAAAATCTGTGCATACATGAATGGACCCATCATGTTTGGAAACTGGTACTATGTTTGAGATCCATTCTGCATAATCGATGGCTCTGATGAATCCAGCTCTCAAAAGTTTTTCTAATTCTACTTTGACAAGGAGAGCTACATGTGGATGCATTTTTCTGAGTCTCTGTTTCACTGGTTTGACTCCTAGAGCTATGGATAAGTGATGCATTATAATATTTGTGTCAAGCCCTGGCATGTCTGAATAGGTCCATGAAAAATTAATTTTCTTCTTTTGTAAGAATTGTATATATGCCTTGGTCTCTTCTTCTGATAAAGACTGAGCAAGATGAAGTATTTGAGGAGTTTCTTCTGTGTTCAAATTGACTGGTTTTGTTGGCTCAATCAATACTGATGATCTATCCTGGAAATAACTTGGCAAGTTATTAAGTACCCCATCCTTAGGCACCTCAAAGAGGTTTTCACCCTCAGATACGTCATCTCTTTTTACTATTTTTGGTTATGATACCGCCACAAAGTGGTTTTCACCATCAGACCTATTTTTCTTTCTTTCTTTCTCTTTTATTTTTAGACTGAGGTACTTAATATCAAGCTCCATCATACTTGTTGTTGGTTCACTGGTGGAAGAAGCCACGGGTTCAAGAGCATTTAGATAGCAGGCAATTTCATAATCATTTTGAAAAGTGAGGAATATAGGCTCTTGATGGTGCTGAGACCAGTCAATTAGGTCATAGTGAACAAGGGGTAGGTCAATGATTGGTTCAATATTATTTATGTGAAAGGTGTTATCTCTGGTGACCATATAATTGGGAGTCATCAAGTCTTCTCCTAAGATACCTGAATTAGGACTCATCCTACCAAATGAAGCATTGTCCACTAAGGCAATTTGAGGAGTACAATCCTCTAGTCCTACACTAAGCTCGTTAGCCACATCGGGTTGGGTACTATAAGCATGGACAACATCCATGTCCAAATCAATTGTTGCATCCAAAAGTGAGTCCCATTCATACTCATGGGAGTTTGTGTCTGAATCATCATTTGGGCCTCGAGATGTAGAAGCCTCAAGGTTAGGAAGGGTTTCCCCTTCTCTAGTGCTAGCATTGGTACTATCCGTCGTAGCTAGGATAGCAACACTTTCTATTATCGATCTAGTAGTCATATAGTCACTATCTGTCGTAGCTGGGATAGTAGGACTGTCAAGTATCAAATCTTTTAAATCTCCCCAAAGGAGATTTGTCGAAGGCACCCAATCATCAGACATGTCATGTTGATTAGAAAGATCAGGTGTGTAGTCTGAATCACTGTCACTGTCCGTCGCAGCTGGGACAGGGACACCTTTCTTCTTCTTATTTTCAAAACCTAAGCCAACTGTTGACTTATTCTTTTGTCCAAAGAGGGCATGGTCAAGAGGCTCAGCTTTAGCATCCAACCTATGGCTAAGGGGACCATATCCTGGATAACCCATATTCTTAACTAGTGTATACCCTCTCCAATAAGCTTTAGGTGAAGGAGCAAAGTTCTCGTTGTGTTTGTATTTTTCCTCGTGATAGATCCAGTCCCTTACGGTAACTTCCTCCTTCTCTTCCTGAATAGGAACCGAAGACTCAACAAATTTTCCAAATAATGTCATTGCTAATGATGAAGGTTTCATATTTGGTGATGGTCTCCCATAAGACCTAGGAGAGATTGACATTTTTGTAAAAGAATCAATTTTATAATCTCCCATCCTAAGATCTATGGTCTTAAACTTCTGCTTGCATTGTTCAAGTGAACTACTAGAACTGTCAGCTTCCCTATTCAAAGGTACATGTGATCCAGTAGAAATGTTATTAACTGACAAAGCGCTATCTCCAGGTATGCAAATTTCTACACCATTATGGGGAAACTTAACACATTGGTGATACGTTGATGGGACTGCTTGCATGTCATGAATCCATGGCCTACCTAGCAAAATGTTGTAGGCTAAAGGTCCAACATCAACAATTTGAAATAAGATATCCTTTTCTACTGGACCAATGCGAATAGGCAAAATGGACAATCCCTTGGAACTTCTTTCTGCTTCATCATATGCCTTGATTGTGATCTTTTTCCTTGTGTCAATGACGTTCTTAGAATATCCTAGAGCCTTCAACAAACTCATGGTACAAATATTGAGCCCCGCACCCCCATCTATCAGTACACGCCTGACACGGGTTTTATGAATCATGACTTCGATGTGTAAGGCCAAGTTATGTGGGTGATTGATGGATTTGTCATCTTCTTCTTAGAAGGTGAGGTAATGAGGGCTAGCCAAATGGTTGACCATATTCTGGAATTGATCAATATATAAGTTGTTAGGGACACTGGCTGCTTGCAAAGCATCTTCAAGGACACGCTTATGCTTAGGGGACAATTCTAAAAGTTCAAAAATAGATATCTGCGCGGGAGTTCATTGTAATTGATCAATAAGATTATAATTGGAATCAGGACCAACGAAAGATTTAGGAGGAATGCCCTTGGACATGGGCTGCTTAGACTTGCTAGTGCTAGGACCTCTGATAATAATGGGAGCTTGGGCCTGACCCCTAGTGACAACATTGAGGGACTGGGGCATTCTTTGTGAGTGAGGACCTCTTATCACCACAACGGGTCTTTCATCAGTCATAGGAGTTGAGTCCACATCATGTCCATAAGGATCTTTCCCTCTCATCATGTTGATGTTATCGTCAGCCACTTCAAGCATGTTAATCACATTTTCAGCATTTGTGTATGTATAATTGATAGCAGCCTTACCATGCTTGTTGTTAGAATTTTCCCCTTTTTCATATTTGGGCAAGGGTTCCTTAAAAGCCTTATGATCTGCATTAGTGGTTAAACCATCAACTTGTAATCGCCCACTTTCAATGAGGTCTTAGACAAGATGTTTAAGCCTAAAACAATTTTTGATATCATGTCCAATTCCATTGTGGCAGATGCAAAAGGCTTTCTCATCCCACCAATGAGGTCTAGGATTGGGTATGCGGTGCTTGGCAGGATCCTGAGGTTGCACCAAAATATGAGCAATTAGTGTTTTGAAAATGTTGGCATAGGAGTCCCCAAGTTTGGTGAATTATCTCTTTTCCTTCTTGGGTTTCCCTTGATACTTGGATTTATTCTCTTGTTGTCCTGAGGACGCTTGCAGCTTCATGGCTTGCACCACATTGGAGAGATTAAGAACTCCTTCATTCTTAGGTTGTGGTGAGTCAACAACTCCATCATTGACCACCTATTTATTCTTATTCCAATAGGAGTTCTTTTTGTCCTTATAACCATGATGGTTGTTGTTTTGGCCATTGTTGTTATTAGTTGATTTAGCCAAAATTCCTTGTTCTTTTAGGACATCCTCTATGCGACATGCCACTTCTACCATGGTATCGAAAGAATTGAATGGTATCTTTCTTACCTCATATCTTAATTCTAGCACTAAGTTACTCACAATGATGTCTATTCTTTCCTCTTCAAGAATTGTCCTGGGATATTTTGAGCACAAACGTCTCCATCTTTGTAGGAAAGTGACAAAAGATTCTCCTTGATTTTTTTTAAGCTTGCACAAATCAAGCATTGTGACCGACCTTGATAGATTATAAGCAAAATGCTGAACAAATCTTTGGATGAGTTCTTTAAATGACTTTACTGGAGGGGTAAGGTTGGTGAACCACTCCATGGCTTGGCCTTTGAGACTCCTTGGAAATAATCTCATCAAGTAGGAGTCTTCATGATGAAAAGAAAAGCTCATTATGTAGAACTGTCGAACATGGTCATGAGGGTCACCAATGCCATCATATTTGTCATAGGTTGGAAACTCAACTTTCTTCGGGAACTCAACCAACACCACACTCTTGTCAATCAGGTTGGGACATATGGAGTCCAAATTAAATGTGCTCTTAGGAGCCCTCATCCTTTCTATGTCCTTCTGCATTTGCATGATCACCTCATTGGTTGAAGGATTCTATTTCTTAATCTTTTGGTGGATGTCAAAATCATATGGAACTTTAGCACCTTTGTTGATAAGGCTTTCTAGGAATTGATCCTTGTTTTGTTCCACATATCGTTCTATGTATGCTTGAAAGGATGGTTCTTGTTGCATAGTCATAAAATCCATATGGTCAAATTTGGCATAACTTCCTCCATGTTGTGAGCCATGATGTGCTCGTTGGGAGGGTTGCTTTGAATGTCTATGAGGTGATCGTCTCCTATGATGATCATATCTTGAAACCCTTCTTCCTCTAGGACTTGGGGATTGTGAGGGTGTCCTTGATCTTCTTCTAGGACTTGGCAAAGGGGTAGATGGGGGTGAGTTGGTCCCACTATTGGTTCCCCTCCCATTGAATCGGCTTTGGAGTTGTTGTGGGTAGAGTCTATCTTTTTCTTCTTGGGCAACTATTTTCTGTATATCCAACAACGCACATTCCTCTTCTTCTAGTTGTCTGAATTTTTCCTTTTTAGCAGCTTGTTCATCTAAATAGGCTTGCTTCTCCATCTCAATGCTTCTCAACCTTGTATTTGCATATCGAGAGGTGTCTTTAAGTGGGGAGGATGGTCTCGAATGCCTTATTGCATTGGCTACGTTTATGTGGTGATCACTAGATTCATTGTTCTGGTCCTCATGTTGTGAACCTGAATCTGAGTGAGCTTGCTTATGATGTCTCTCAGCTCATTGGTGAGCATCAAAATACCTTGCATTGTTGGGAGGTGACCCGGGTGGACTAGCATGAGAAGAACCACCATATTCTCTTCTATGTCATTGGAAGATATCCTCAAGAGTTTGATTCATGGCTTCTCTTTGTTGTCGGGTGAAAGTGTAACTCATATCCATACTTGATGAAAGTGGTACAAAAGAGGTGCTTACTTCACTAGGATTAGCTTCCGGATTAAAACAAACCTCAGATTCACTCTTAGGTGATTGATCAAAAAGGGGTCCTTTTCCCTTATGCTGTCGACGAGTCTTGACGGGTGGTAACTGGCTAAAGGCAACAGGGGGTCACTTCCCTTGATTAACTTGGTACCTTGTCGTAACTGACATGAAAGAAAGATACTCTCAATGATAAGGTGACCTCTCAAAGTGTCAGTGCCAAAATAGGATAATCAGAGTCCTCTATTGTCCAAAGAGAAATGAGAAGATAGAAAAGGGGCTTTACCAACACTGTCAAAGAGGTGCTTCAAATCAAAGGGTGACTACCCTTGCACTTTTGAACCAAGAGGTTGGACTAGGCCAAAATATGATTGAAATTGAGATTTAAATGAAAGCGATTTGGACAATAAAAGCACTAAAATTTTCCAAGAATGTAGCTAACAATCTTAGAGATGAACCTTGGCACCAAGAATGACCTTCTAACTTGACAATTATTCCAAAGTGATTTCGTAAATCAGATGATGCTATCTCGGAGAACTAAAGCCAGAAATTTAGAGTCAAGACAGGTCTCAAAAGTTAGAGCAAGAAGCCTACTCTAAGACCTAACTTGATTAACAGCAACTGAAACTGACCAAATTGCAAGCACGACAGAAATTACCTAGGCGATATACTCCAGGCTACTGGGGCAATATACCTATAACCGCATGATACTTCACCTTATGCCAGGTGATATACCTTATAATAGTCGGGCGATATACTCCAGGAAAGTCGGGCGATAGTCCGTCAAGGGTGAACTATTGCGCGATATTTCTTCTCAAAGCAGGCCATATTTTTAGCAAGCGCGAAGTATTGCATGATATTTCTCTTTACAGAGTGTGATACTGTTGCAGAATTGTTCAACTCTTGACTAGAATTGTGTAAAATTTGCATTTTTGGGTCTGCTTGGTCAAAATTTTTGGTCTGAGGGTTGATGTTTCCGATTTCAATCACAATATCAGTAGAATTTTGGCAGGTTTGCAAATAGTGAGGGATCAAACATGTCTCAAACACTTGAAACAAGGGCAAAAGCAACCTTGCCAAGACAAACACTTGTGTTATCAGAATTGAAAAAGCACCCTATGAATGCTACTGATTGTTTGTATGTAAGAACATTTGCACTGGCATCACACAACTGAAGACAATTCAAGCAAGTCTATCCTAAAAAGTCAAGGCTCAATACTTACCAACTTAGCCCACAACTTGATGCCCCCTCGCCTCACACCAAGTGGTTACCCACAAGAAATGTTGGCTTTGTCGTGGAAGTGTCAAATGACACAACCAAAGGGACACATATGGTGAGTATCTTA
Organism: Chamaecyparis obtusa; assembly: GCA_027943335.1. Taxonomy (NCBI): domain Eukaryota; kingdom Viridiplantae; phylum Streptophyta; class Pinopsida; order Cupressales; family Cupressaceae; genus Chamaecyparis; species Chamaecyparis obtusa. The sequence goes on along the minus strand of BSBK01001870.1, from coordinate 1,151,944 downwards.
AGGTGATTTGGGTAAACCACTTGGATCAATCCTTGCACTAAGAAGATAAGTGGCTAAACAAGGTGGCTTCTATCTAATGGTTCTTAATAAGGATTTCCATTCACAACACCCCTCTTGCTCCTCATAAAGGACTAGGACCTCGCGGCCTCAAGAGTACCTTAAGCATTCTTGTTCAATGTTTTCCCCATGGTCGCAATCCAGTGAGCTACTCACATCAAATGAAGATAAGTGTTATGTCTACCAAGGTTTTTGGTGTCCTTGATAGCCTTGAGATTATAGTGAGTTGGAATCACTTGCCACCAAGGAAAATGATGACAAGGTTGTCCCCACTTGAGTCGTTCCTCTTGATTGCTCAAGAGCAGGCCCGCTAAAAGATTCCTAAACTAAACAAAAATGGATAATTTATGAGGTTCAAGGTTTTTGATTCACCTCAAGGGTGAAGAGCATACTCCCCTATCTCAAAAACTTCTCCCAAACACACCAAGCAAAGAGATTCAATTACCCCCTTGCTTCCAAAACCTTAAGATGGGTCAAGATTTTATGATTCACCTAAAGGTGAAGAGCATACTTCTCCTACCACCTCAAAATCTCTTTCACAAGGTTTTAAAAATTCCTAACACAATTAGTGAATGCCACACTTGAAAGGAAAGCAAATAAACAAACAAGACTTTTTTTTTATTTTTTTATGCTTTTTGGGCAGCCCTATAAAAACTGTTAGTAGCCCTCTTTGACATGCATTTTTAGCAAATTTCAAGCAATGAGAGCACCTAAAAGCACAACTTGTTAGACCAACAAGGTTAGCAAAATCCAAATCCAAATGTAAATATGCAATAAACTGATAGATCCAAGCTAAAATATGCAGGTTCGACCTATCTAAATATAGTAAAATAAACCAGCAAACTAAAATGATCAAATTCGGATGATAAAACTGGAAATGCAGGTTTCTGTTAGATCAGGCGATATACCTCAGACTTCACCAGTATCGTGTGACATAGTTTCCTATAGCTGGGTGATATACCTCAGTCTGGGCGATACTCTGCACTATGGGCGGGCGATACTTCGCACGACGCCAGGTGATATACCTCAGTACTGGCAGATGATTCTTCTCTTAGGCGAAGTATCACACCGCTATATAAAGGTATATCACGCGATATTTCTGAGAAGTATCGCACGATACTCTGAGATAGAAAACCAGAACTACAAAATTTCCAAAAAATAATCCAAAAAATGACGAAAATACAATGAAACAAATGACATAGCCTATCTACTCTGCCCCACGGTGGGCGCCAGAAATGTGCACACTAAAATGGTGCACTTCTATGAACCATTACATGCAAGGTTTCTCAAGAATGAGGCCTCACAAAGTGGCTCATAGCTCTCTATGCATGGAGTTGCAAGGGACTATGATAAATTTGCTCTCAGCTAGAGCTACAAACTTGTGACCTTGCTAGTCAACCATACAATGAGAGATTCAAGTGAAGACAAGGGCAACAATGCCAATATCTCCAAGAATCAAATATGCAATGCAATGCAAATCTAAATGAGAATGCAATCTAAGCTATGAAAGGAAAGTACAATGCAACTAATCTATGAAAGGAAATAACAAGTGTTACAATGCCTCCTATTTAGACTATGTGAGCTTATTCTATTGCATAAAAGAAAATCTATACTATGAATGCCATGATTATGCAACTAAGAAAGAAAGTATGCAACTAAATGATGAAATGAAGCAAGTCTTCAATGTCTTCAAAAGCTCCAAATGTACCTAGAAAACCTGCAGCATAACAATAGCATGAAAGAGATGGATATGCAAATGAAGGAGAGAGCTCTCTTTTTATAAGAAATGCAAAGGAATGGAGATTAAGAGGAAAAAGTCTTAATTAGCGGTGGAGCTTGAAAGAGGAGCAATCCATGTGCTCAAGTATCCTCCAATAGGAAAATGAGAGTTGACTTTATGTCCATATGAGACAAAAAGTGCTTTTCTCTTTTTATAAAATAAGAATGATGCTTTATTTGTGCAACTTAGGGAAAGAGGAAAGGAGGGGCTTTTTATTTAATCAAAAGGGGAGGAAATATTCCTTTTAATTAAATAAAGACTTAGGATAAATGGTTAGCCCAAAGATAAAATCCAATATATGATCAAAATTAAGACTTGATCAAGAAATTGATAATATTGAAAATATTGATTATTGATAAAAATGATTCAGGATTGATAAATCGAATAAATGGTGCCCAAAGTCTAGGCCACACATACCTTGATCCTCTTCAATTGGACACTTAGGTGAGGTTGGAATTATCTCCTTGTATGTTTCTTGTGTGTGAAACGTATGACAAAACTCATGGTTATCTTGACAGTCTGTGCTCTCGATGCATGTGTTATCTTACAACATCAAATTGGAAATCATGTTCAGGTCATCTTGGCACTTATGCCTCGATGCTTAAATGTGTTTTCTACAAGGTCATATTCACATCTTCATGGTTTCTCTCACACCAGTGAAGGTTGTGCTAACCACCAAAGTCCTAAAACACTCAAATAATGATAAATGAACGACTATAAGATCAATAACTTAACTCATGTCTTAGGTTGTATTTCATTCTAAGGCTGCATTTTAGGTATTCTTTTTCTAGTTCCCTTGTACCATCCTTCCTTTCTCTCCACTGAATTATTCAACTGTGACATTTCCTATTCACTTTGACTAGTATATGCACAAACTAAGGTTAGAATCATCATAAAAGAGGCCTAGAGTGCTAAGTTTTTATAATCACATGTAAGGGAAGAGATAATAGTGATACATCATAATGATCATAATATCAAAGCAAAAGAGACATTACTATCTACTTCTACACTATGTAGTATCCGTAGTAACACATAAAGACATATGGATTAACATCATAATCATGGCATGTGATATATACATTAATGAAAAGAGAAATTAAAAGCATACATGAGCATATACAAAGATAAACATATGAGAATCAAGAGATAAAAATTATGAGTCAAGAATATCATGTAATATATATCTCAAAAATCAGTATCTTGAATATAAAAATGGTGCATCCTTGATGCAAATATGTCAAATGGAGTACAATAAAAAATGTGAAAAGAAAGGGATAAGACAAGAAGGGGATTCAAGACTGACTCCCTCCCTTTGCCTGATCTTGAGGTGGAGGAGGAGGGGCATCTTCTCTAGATGGTGGTGGTATTGGTACAACCTCATCATACTGGGCAACAAACTATGAATAAGATGGCACTCTCACTCTAGTTGGAAGTGCTCCAATATACAATGCATAATAGTAAGCTTCCCATGAGGCTTGGCAGGTGGTTATCTACTGTGAACTATGAAGCTCTCAGAGAAATTGATTCTTGTCTTGTTCTACCAACCATAGCTTAGGCTCTGCTATTGATCATTGTGTCTTGGTCTTTGCCAAGTCTTCCATAAAATGATTATCCCTACCCTCTTCTCCCTCATCCCTCAGTGCCTCTACATGTGGAGCTTGCACCACTATCTCCTCCTCCCTCTCCCTAGAGTCATCTCCCACCGGCCTGCATTTCCTATCTCTCCGAAGGAGGTGAGCTCTATCCACCTTCCTCCTAACTATTCTCTCCCCCTCATCCTCCTCCACTTACTCCTTTGTTTCCACTTCCACCCCCACATACCCTAGAGATCCCCTCTCTCTCCTAGGTCTCTTTTGACTAGATACTAGTGCATGATTGGTGTTGGCCCTTGTAGATCCCTGTGACCTCCCACACTATCCCCTAATAGTGTCTCTCCTCTGTGGCTCATCGATGAGATCATCCTCATTATCTCAGGGCACTCACTCCATTGGATCTATGAAATAAGGGAAGGGGTAATCAATACAATGTTGGAAAAATACTGGTGTCACCCCTGCATCTGTAATGGATGGGAAGTAATCCCAATCCACTCCTACTAGATCACACAAGTCCTGATCTGTGACAACATATACAAGTTGAGGCCCCCATTTAGCCTCTGCATTAGCATAGCGGGCATACACTATGAACTTAGTGGGTGTGTCTTGATGCCACCCAAATTGGTACTAAACATAGCTATTAAAAAATCACTCCACTATGGGAGCACTCCTGCAAGATGGATAATACATGTCAAAATTCAGAAAGAATGAGCACATATCAAGAAAGAAAGTATAGTATTGACAATGCATCAGAAATAAAAAGGGACTTGGCTACCAATCAATGGTATGTTGATAAACATGCATGAATACTCACAAAAAGAGTCTAACCAACTCTCGTAGCCTAAGTAGGACCACCATGCTACTACGGTTATGTCATCAAACTAACATCGCCAAAATGAGACCTTGCCAAAATTGGGCTGATGAATGTAGCCGGTATAACAAAAAAAAAATGGCATACCCACTCCTTGGGCAGCCAATGTAATAGGGCGAGCAATGAGAATGTGCTCCCATGACAAGATCTGAAGTACTATAACCCTGGTTGCCATACTACTCCCATATTGGTACACGATCTCGTGCAACTCATGGTACATATGACATAGTATATAGGCTCCCTAGTTGAACCTACATGGCTGAGTTAATTATCATATAATATGTGTCGCCATCCACACTAAAAGCCATGCTGGCTTTGATCGGTGACCTTGACATAACCTATCAATCTTGCCAAAATGCAGGCCAATGGGTACTCCTACCCATACTATCGAATCATGTAGTCCCATGTGATGTGGTGCTCCATGACCATATCATTAGCAAATACCCTCTGCATGGATGCAATACCCTTTGAAGGATCATGATCATAATACACCAGCTCACTAGCAACCAGAAGACACAGGATATAGTACACATCTTTAGGTATCATAGTGATCTCACCCATCGGTAGATGGAATGTGTTATGCTCAGAGTGAAAGAACTCTACCACCGTCATAAGCAATCTATGGTTCACATGGATATTAGGAAGTGTGATGAGATTACCCAACCCACACTAATCAAGTACATCTAGGTCATCAAGAGATAGTAGTCGAGCCAACTGAAAGGCCTATGGATATGCACATCTAAAAATTGGGTCAAGAAGATGAATCTACAAAATAGAACATAAGGAAAAACATCAATAATAAGTCTAAATCAAACATCAATCTATCAAAAATCAACTACTAAGCATCTCTGAAAGACTACAAAGCTACAACGGAAGACAAAAAACTTATTACAAAGGAAAAAACTCAATTTTTATCCTGTATGATGAAAGAGATGACCCACAAATATTGTACAATGAAACTAAACAAGGGAGATGATATAGTTTCCAATACGATACAGTTCCTTGTATCATACAATATGAGGGTGTTTCTTTTATGATAAAACTCAAAACTGGAGACGATACACTTTTTATAATCATTTTATCATATGATAAACCTCAAAGAGGCATGCGATACAATTCTTGTATCGTATGATAAACCAACGACGAAATTAAAAACATTCCTTAAAAGCTCAAAAACTACAACATTGTTTAAAACACGAGATGGGATTGGTTACTTACTATTGCACCATATGCCCGAGGTTGATTGTGGCTTCTCTGGAGCTCAAATCGGTTATTTTGTACTAGAATGGACATCTTTATCACTTTGGAAGGCTCTGGGCTCTCAAAAGTTAATTATAGCAAATGATTTGAAAATGACTCCTTCAAGCCCCTTTTATAGGTTTTGACCTAATTTTCAAAGTGCTTGGAATCCTGCAAAAATTGTACCCCTGACTAATTTGACATTTTGAATCCATTTTCATGATCAAAATTGAAATATGTGATCATTTACCTAGACAAATTATAAAGTCAACCCTTGTTGGCCAAATATAGTTGACCACTAATGCTATCACTTCTCACTCACTTTTACCTTCATTTCTTGAACCTTTGAGGTCAATCTTACACAAATTCATCAAATCCAAGTGATTTCATGCTAGTCAACCTTGGTAAAAAATTTTCAAACTTCCATCAAATTTGGTCAACATGACCTCCAAATGGCTCTGAATGCGCTTCAATCTTTTTTGCACTTGCTAGTAACCTAACCTTATGCTTTCAATCAAATCAGGCTCTAATCCCTCTACTTCATTTTGATTTCGATCCCAAGGGGGCATGACAATATAATAAATCTTCTTTCTGTAAATTGACCCTAATCAACAAATCAATTCACGCTTCATGACTTGGGGCATCTTAGCTTTATCAAGAACCATATCAAGTTGAGATTCTTTGCATTTCTCTGAAAAAGTGATCTCATCGCTTCCTGTCAAGTCACTCAGACATGCATCTATTTAATCTTTCAGGGCATGTTAGATTCGTCAGGACCCATATCAATCTAACATTTTTCCTAGGGCATATCAGGTTCATTAGGACTCATATCAATCTAGTAATGTCTCTCAATTAGGTGATTAGCTTCCTCAGAATCCTTGTCGAGGTAGCTATCTCTAGCTATTTTGATAGATATTTAGTCTCATTACTTCATATTAGGCAGGATACTCTCATCTCACTTATCAGTCTTCACTCAATCAAGTCTACAGCTGACATCTCTTTATCGATCTTCATTAGATCAAGTCCGAAGTCAGTTTCTCCTTAGCAAAAATATTCTCATCGCTTCACATTAGGTTGCTCTCTGATCTAGTTGCAATCTATTCTTTGAATCAACACGCTACTCGCACATCAATTCAAAGAGGAAATAATGTAATCACCTCAAATTTGTCTAGTAGAACCTAAGCCCCCAATCTTGATTAAATTGCCTTCAAACAAGTTTTAAAATTCAAAGGCATACTTACTAGACATAATTATGTAAGCAACCTGGATAATCCCCCTTGCATAATTAAATTATTTCTAAGTCTAAAATTATTTATAAACTTGAAAAATCATTTAATTGACAAAAACTTACCTTTAATATAAAGTCTTAGCACTTTTATTAAAAAGAGCACTTTGTGCAAACTTAATCTTGATTAATTGGTAATTAAAAGGGGATTTTCTATTTTGTCTTATTTTCCAATCAAGCTTGGCCAATCATAAATCTTGAATCCTCTCACATGGATTGATCTTTCCCACCACTCATCTTTACCTAACATCTTTTGCATCTTAATCTCCACCCTTCATTCTTGACGCAATTCCTTTAAAAGGAAGCTCTTTCTTGGCTCAAGGGTTCCATTTAGAGCATCTTAGTTATTTGCATTCTTGTTTTCTTGCATTCTAGAGTAATCTTTCTATTTTGAATTCCTAGTTCTCAGTTGCTCATATCTCTCTTGCATTCTTAGTTTACTTCATTCTTAGCATAATTTTGCATTGTTAAATCTAGCTTACTTTTTTTAATTGTTTATCATGGTATAAGTTCTTGCATTCTCATTCTAGAATACTAGTTTCTTTGCTTCCATTCTAGCTTAATTATCTCATTCTATCATTTATAATATTACATTATAGTTCATTTGTAGTTTTGCATTGCTTTTGAATCTTCTATTTTGGAGTAGTCAAGTTGCTAATGCTTCATGCCAATATGATGAGCATCATAAAAAATATTAAACTAACTTCAACTAGGAAGAGATAAGCCATTTTTTAGGGTTTAGTTGGTTCATTTGATATGGACTCATATAGCTAAATTATTGAGTTAATGGTTTATTGAGTGTTGGTTGCATTTCTATCTGATACCAACATTTAACCACACATTTTTTGCACCCATCTAGGGGCTTGAATCAAAATATTGCCCCTTTTCTTGCAGGATATTTTTATTTATTTTTTGTAACTGTGATGAATATTGTACCCAGTGATCCAGATTATCATGCGATACCCGATTTCATCGCATGCAACAGTGAGAATTATTGTAAGATAATATGGTATAGGGTGTTTTATCGCATGTAGTGTTGAATTTCATCACATGATATAATATCCCTAGAGTTCATCAGGTGACTCTTTGGGTTCTATCATATGATAATATGATGACCAATCATGTTTTATCGTATAAAACAATGAGTATTTTTTAGGGTCTTGCAGTTGGAATTTTTGGATTTTGGTGCTTGATTCGGCTTTTTCTTAGCTTTGACCTTCTATTTTGTAGGTTTTAATAAGTTTTTGCAGGGTGTTGGATAGAGAAATCGCTTGTGAAAGACATCAAAACTTGCTTATTTCAAGACTAATAATGCTTTGTGGATGTAGGACACTTGTCAAAGACATATTTTGGAGACTACTAAAGCTATTTGTGTTGCAGTTTGCCTTGGAGATACAATTGAACATTGTGCTTTCATTGGTTTGGTTTCTTAGGAACCTAGTTTTAACTAGATAGGTTTATTTTCTTGTGATTAGTTGAATAGTAGGAGAGTACACTCTTCACCTCCTAGAGGATAAATCATAAATCTTGACCTACTTGATTTGTTACTTGTAAAAGGATTCTTGGGTGAATGAACATGTGCTTTATGTGCTTGGGAGAAGCTATGGAGTAGGAGAGTATGCTCTTTTCCCTTGTGGAAAATTAGAAATCTAGACCTTCACTAGCCTATCTACTTTTTTTTCATTTAACCTTTAGAGGGCTTGTAATTGAGGTAAAAATCACGTGGGAACAAACCAAGTAGGACAAAGAATATCCATCTCATCCAACCCACTATAAAATTTATGCCTTGTTGGCAAAAAACCATAAGGATGTACCTATTAACTATGTTGGGTCACTTGGTTGACTGGAAGGACACATGCAAGAGTGATGTATAGGGTTGAGAGGTCTCAATTTTTCTTGCAAGACTACCTTACTTGAAGCACTTCTAGGGCTATAGGCATCTAAATAAGGTGAAAATGGAAGCATAGAAATATACATAACATTCATCACCTATTCATTTAGAAAGGGGGTGTTTAGAAGCATAAATAAATCTGAAAATGCTTGGAAAGTAATTAGGTTAAAGTACATACCTCCTCATGATATTAGTCTAGAAATACCTATTTTCTGAAGTCTGTATGAAGTTTCAAAAAGTTTCGGCATCTATTCTGGACTAGAAATGTCAAAGCGGACAAAACCCAGAAATCTTTTCTCCAGATTCACACAGGTCGACTTTGACCTTTTAAAAGGTCAAAGACCACATTTTTATTTCGAAGTCCAATTCTAATTCTGTTCGTAGATCCTAAAAGTTTAGTGAAAAGGGTACTCCAATTTGTCCTCTGATTCCTGAAACAACACCTGCAGATTTCTTAAAAAGGGGTTTTTAGGGTGGCTATATAGGGTTTTGCCTTAGTCAAACCCCCATTTTGGTGATTCCCACCTCCATGAATAGCCAATTGAAATAGTATGTGTGTGTGTATATTGAAAGTGTAAAGCTAAGATCTAATCCTCTAGATTAAAACCCTAGCATGAATATGTATGAAATAACAATGCATAGATTTGAATGTGATAGAAAATCATACCAATCCCCCAAGGCTAAAGTACTTCTACCATTCTCACAATCCATAGTTGTTACTCCATGATTGAATGCTTGCAATGTTGATGATGATGGATCAAGGAATAATGATTCTCTCTTGCTCCAAATATGAATGCTTGAAGATGCTTGAACACCTTGAGAACTTGAGAGCTTGATTGCTTGAGATGAGATGTGAAAATGAGAGAGGAAGGCCTCCTTTTATAGTGAATTAGGTCACACTCCTCTAGAAGGGACACCTTGAAGAATTAAATCCCAATTAGGTCCTAAACTTTAGAGAATGGATCTAAATTAAATGTAATTAAAGGATTTACCATTTCGGAGCCTGAAACAGCTGACCCAGAGGTGGGAAGTTAATAATCCCGAAAGCTAAATAAGCGGGAATTGAAAATTTGAAATCTCAACAAGATGAGGTCAAGGTTGAGGTTGACCATGACCTAGTTAGGGTTGAGGTCATCCTTGACCTAGTTAGGGTTGAGGTCGACCCTGACCTAGTTAGGGTCGAGGTCGACCTTGACCAGAAACCCTAACTTTTGCCAGAATGCAGTTTAAAGGCCCCAAGGATGCCCAAAAACTTAGAAATGAAGCTGGATAAGAATAGAATGTTTGTGATAGATAAAAGATCATGTGATTGACATGATGAAGGCTAGGAGGACCCATTTCTGTATCCTACCTAGAAATTAGAGTCATGGAAGAGAGGAATTAAGGAGGATCCTCAGGATCCTAACCCTAATTTCACCCAGGACATACAAATGCATCCTAAATGCAGGTTTATCATGATAAATGTACTAAAAGAGGGTGATAAACCTATCCAAATGGAAGTGATTCCATTTTAAGATGATACATTTAGCCCCCACTTTAGCTTAGATATGACACTACGTGAATATGCAAGCTAAAGTAAGAAAATATCATAAAGAAAAAGGATATAGCGAAGTCCTCGATGTAAAGATCTTGCAGAAAACCATTAGAACCTGCAATACACCAAGTTAATGAAAATCTATAATCACCTAGAGCTTACTATATGATATTTTGAGAAGTATATAGAGCCCCTTATGCCCCCCCTGTTTCGGCTTTCTACTTTGGAAGGGTGAAACAGGGTGATAAGAAAACTCTAGATACTTGATATGCAAAGTGTTGAAAAGTTCATTCCTAAACCTATTAGAAGGATTCCTACCCTTCCTAAACTAGTTCAAGGAGTTAGATATCTGAATCATGATTCCAACACCATTGACGGCATGAAAAATGGAGTTATCTAACTCAAGTTATGATGAAAAGAATGAATGTCTATCGTAATGCATAAAAGGAAATTCTTACCCTAACCCTTATTTTAAACCTATAAAAGAGATGAAAAAGGTAATACTTACTCATTCTTACCATTTACAGATTCGAAAGTAGAAGCAAGATGCTGAGAAGAGAGGAACTACAAGCGACATGCCTGGAGACTGTGAGACATTGTCTAGCTACCAGACGAGCACTCCTTGAGGTAAGATTCTTTCCAAATTCACATTTTTGCTGAGCAAGGTCAATTTTACCCCCTTGAGGTCAACCTTGACCCAATTAGGTTGACCTTGACCCATTTAGGTCAACCTTGACCCAAAAAGGTTGACCCTAATCTAGAAAAGTTGACCCTGACCCAGAAGTGTCGACCCTGACCCAGTAAGGTCAACCCTGACCTAACTGAGGTCGACTTTGACCTAGATCAGTTGTACTTTTAGATTTGATGATGTAGATGACTGATATGATGCTGGTTTGTGATTGCAGGACCTCATCTGCTTCCAAGAGCATCCCTTTGGGGAACTGCTAGTGCAGGTCAAGGAGAGACTGTCCGATTTGGATGATGAGGGTTTACAACTACTAAGGGATGTAGGACTATATTGGGTATCAGTCCTTCCACAGATCAGGTTGCATTGAGAGATATTATCTGCACTAATAGAGAGATGGGGTGAGGATACATGATCCTTCCATCTTCCTGCCAATGAGATTATAGTGACATTAGAGGATGTATACAGGATTATGAGGCTTCCAGTCCGAGGAGAGACTGTCAGACCCAAGACACATAGAAGTTGGGAGGAGATTCATGCAGGTGTAGAGTACTGTATAGGTGGGTGTCTAGTGATGTAGACTCATTCATATCACATCTCACTATCATCCATAGTATCAGGTCATACTCCCTTAGTACGGAAGGTGATTCTATGCATAGTAGCCTTGGTTGTGTTACCCAACTCAAAGGGTACTGTATTTTGTTCACCTATGACTCATCTGATACAGAGGATGGAGAGAGAGAGGACTATGTTCTCATGGGGTCATAGCATGCTCTATCAGCTATAGCATGAGTTGATTCAGCTAGTGAGGTATCAGCGAGAGAGTCTATCGACGTGCACCATTCTATAGATTTGGATTTTTGAGCACTTCGCATGTACATGTCCACAGGGAGTGCCAATGATGGTAGATGCAAGTATAGTGAGAGCCTTTGTATATCCTATGAGAGATATCTGGCAACTTGGAGATATGCTCTACTGGAGAGTACATCTTGACTGTATTGCCAGTACTGATGTGATATGGAGACCCTACTGCCAAATGACAGAGTGGCCAAACACCCGATTCTAGATGAGACACTCTCAGTAGTGTAAGCTGCTAGAAGGTCACCAGAGCCACATAGTGATGCCATATTATTATGATTGAGTGATGAGAAAGTTTGGCCTACCACAGGGAGTCCCTAAGGTAGTACCTCGCTATGCCCATTTGATGAGATACCATTAGAGACCTGGCACCATGTGCCGACCTTCAGCGGCAGACACAGAGGATAGTGATGCAGAGGAGATAGAGGATATTGAGGTACCATCAGATGTATCCTATGCAGGGGTAACTGAGATTACATCTGGTACTAGAGCTTACAGGGGACCCACCCTATCTTCCCTAAGGATTATCCTACAGGTGATCCAAACTATAGACAGAGGACACACTAGGATAGTGCAGATAGCAGGGAACATGAGAATATCAAAAATGAGGAGGAACACATCTCTAAGGGGGAACCGATGGAGGAGGAGGAGAGAGTAGATGATAGAGCCGAGGACATGCCCCTAGCTGGTGATACTGGTACAGATATACCTATCACTCCTACATCACCACTGAGATCATGATGGCCCCCACAGGTCCACATAGAGACACCACCTCTGCAACCTAGACATAGCGAGCATGGAGAGAGTAGTCACTCCATGCCCCCACCATCTAGATACTTTAGTGATGTCCAAGAGGGAGACCCAAGTATGGACTATGAATTTTTTGATTACAAATATGATTTGATGAAAATATGATATGAGCATGATAAAAGTATGTTTCCTCTATAGCTAGCATAGTGGAATGGAGGAGTTTTGTATCCAAGGTTCTCAAGGATAACATTATTTCCTACCAACTTCCATCTGATGAGCAAGAGTCTTCCATTGGGCACAAAGATCTAGGTAGACATGCTGATATCTTTGTATGCATCCAGCGGGAGTTGAGGATGTGTTGAGAGAGGGAGGAGAAGATGATGATAGAGATATAGAGTCTTTGAGAATGTGTTCAGGCCATGAGAACATCTAGGAGCCATACACGGACACACAAATCTTCATATTCCTATAACAGAGGAAAGACATCTGGGAGTCACTGACCATCAGAGCGGCATGGTGATAGATGTAGTGATAGATAGGGCCATTGGCCTCATATGTATCAAAACTTTGAAGAACTATGTATTGCTGATAAATGAAAAAATTTCTTTACTAATTAGTTCTATACTTGATTACTATGTTTTCATCAATATAAAACTTAATAGAAAGAAAGAAATAAAGAAAGTGCATAAACATATTCAATATTTAATTTTTACTAAAACTACATAACTTATAAAAGAAATCATTATAAGGAACACACAAATGCACATAGAACAAAATGAGATTAGGGGTAGTAACGTTTAAGATGCATAATATTAATGGGTTCCTTAAAAGAAACACCATCCATATCAGCAAGTTTGTAAGCATCCGAACCAAAGTTTTCAATAACAACAAAAGGTCCAAGTCAATTAGGGCTAAATTTTCCTTTTTCGCCCGGTAAAGCATTCACATTTTGTTGATTCTCATAGAGAACTAAATCACCAATGACAAATGTTCGTTCAATCACCTTATGATTGTATTGTTTCTAGAGAGATTTATGATAAGCTTTTATATGATCTAATGCATGTATTCGTTGTTCATCCAACATTTCCAATTCTTGTAAATGTTGTTCATGAAAAGTATCTTTATCAATTATCCCATGAAATGAAACACGTAAGGATGGTACTTCTAGTTCCAAAGGCATAATAGTGTTAGTACCATAAACAAGATTATAAGGAGAAGTACCTATAGCAGTACGAACACTAGTCCTATAGGCCCAAAAGCATAAGTCAGTTGAGTATGCCAGTCTTCAGAGATTACTTTAGTGGCAAATCTTCACCTTTTGGCGATCCCGTCTGACGGGTCAATCGTCATTTGGAGAATAGAGCACACAACGTAGGTCAACTGCATCGTCGGATATTTATTAGATTTGGGTCCAACGCCCAGGGTAGTCGCCCATTAGTTATCACATGATTGGTCAAAACTATCGGTGCAATCGCCAATGCAATATACGTTTTGGATAAATTTATTTCAAACATATCGCCAGCTTTTGCATGCTGTTTCTTATTGGCCCACGTTCTTTTGCCATTACTACAACCAAATAATTTTCCCTTGGGTTGGGCGTCGCCAACCATTTTCCGGACGTGTGTCGACCACCAGCCCTGTTTAGCCAACTGTTTCCTACTGTGGGCTTGCATAGGAAGGTGCATTTCGCCTGCATTTGACATTCCCGCTTGTTAATCCCGCCTAATTCGCCAACCTAGATTGGACTATAAAATATTATTATTCTACACAGTTCGCTCTTTTCTGGTCTGGAGACTGGCATTTCTTATTGCTGCCGAACTTTCAGAGTGCTGAGTGCATTGGCCATTGACTCGTGGACCTTGGTTTTTTTAAAAGGCAAGTGCTTTTTAATTTATTTTTTATGTCAACAGTGGTACTGGACCACTGGTACAGTGGTACTGGTTATTTTTTTAGTTTTACTGTCCAGTGTAATGCTAAGATAGCCTATAGGTTTGCGAATTATATTGGCCCTTGGGTAGTACCGTAGACTGTAGTACCGTAGCAGTAGAACCCATTTTTTGAGAATGAATCATATTATTGTTATTATATGTAGTCTAAGTAGTTGAGTCTTTTGTTCAACAACTAAGTTGATATATTTTTTGCAGCCTTTATCGGTTTGCCATGTCAAATAAGAGGGGTAACAGGGGTTCCAGTAGGATCCCTGAATGCCAAGAGAAGCCACCATTACCAAAACGCAGAACCATAGCAGCATATTTTGGTGGTGGAAATGTTGGCAAGCTACAATCTGATAGATCGACGGCCCGGGATGAATTTCGGGCCGATTTGGGGAATCTTTTCCCATCTGCCCAGATTCATCCGGAATCGTGACATGTGTCACGATTCCGGATGAATCTGGGCAGATGGGAAAAGATTCCCCAAATCGGCCTGAAATTCATCCCGGGCCGTCGATCTATCAGTCTTCAGATTGTATTATATTATATTATATTATATGGTTAAATTATATTATATTATATTATATTATAATTATATTATATTATATTATATTGTTATGATTATTATTATTATTATTATTTATTATATCATATCGTTATGAATATAATTATATTATATTATATGGTTATGATTATATCGTATGGTTGTAATTATATTATATTATATTATAGTATAGTATAAATAATTATATTATATATATATATGATATGGTTATAATTACAATTTAAAAATATAATTGCAAATGCTCTATTTTTATTCATATTTATTATTGAGTTTCAAAATTAAAATATAATATAGTTATAATATCTATAAATTATTAAAATTTAACATATATTGAAAATTGTGATACTTGTTTATAAACTATTCTTCATCATTTAAAAGATTTTATAATGAAAAAAAAGTTAGGAATAGGTGACAAGATAGGTATGAAATAAAAATTTGACACATAGATTATCAAAATTATATTTAACTTTGTTAAGCTTATAATCTATTAATCTTTAGTTTTCCTTGAAGCTCCATTTGTTAACTTTTAACCAATCAGATTAAAGGAAAATAGTTAATTATTAACAGTTCACTATTTTTAACTAAGTCGCAGACTAACAGTAACATTTCAAGTTTCAACAGTGCATAATTTGAGAAACAACTTAACAAGATGCCAAAAACAACCTTACAAAGTCGTAGATTAAGAAGAACAACGATTTGAGATTAAACAATTTTTCAGTTTACCAATAAATGTGCAAATTTCGCTTTCAGATTAAATAATTTTTCAATTTACCACTGAAGATTAGCCAAGACCATTATTATTCATTTTCCTACAAAACAAGTAATTCGCCTCTGAAATTATTAATTCATTTTTGGCAAGGGAAAAAATAGCCATCATTTATATATCCGTCAGTGAAAAAAAACATTAATTCGCCACATTTAAAATGATTTTTGCTAGGGCAAGAAAAAAATTGCCAACATATAATATTTTATTTCCCTATATGGAACAAAAAAATCGCCCTCGATATTAAAATTTTCCTGCCCACAAGATGTTGGATTCGCCAGCATTTTAGGCTTTTTTTTCGGGAGGGGTTTCTTAAAGTTATCCCTGCCAGTCTTTGGCATGCTTACTAACTATTTTTCACAAAATTTGTTCAATAATTTTATTCAATGCTTCAGCTTGTCCATTAGATTGAGGATAATAAGGAGTTGAAAATCTACATTGAATCCTATATTTCTCTAAGAATTTCGCAACATCTTTATTCTTAAAAGAAGTTCCATTATTTGAGACTATTGTCGAGGGAATACCAAATCTTGCTATAATATTATTGTTACCCAAAAGTTCCCTATCATTCATTTTTGGCCACGGTTCCTATTTTCCAAAAGAAGTGCTCAAGTGTCGAAAAGTCCAGTGTGTTTTCTGCCTTTTGGCTTGAAAACCCAGTGTGTTTTCGACCTTCTCTCTGAAGGTTGTGGATGTTTTCGACTTTCGGTACAAAAAATTCTTTGTGTTTTCAACCTCGGTCTGAAAACCTTCTATGTTTTTGACCACTTCTGCACTTTACCCTTCTCTGGCATTTGCATTTTTTTTTAATCTGCGCAACTCTGACCAGGTGGGTCCCTTTGGCATTTTTGACAATCTGCTATGGCTTGTCGCATGATTGCATAGCCCTTTTTTAGGCTATGTGAACATGTGACTAGCCATTAAGTGTGCAACCCCGAGGTACCAGCTGGGCCCAGTTCACGGTCTTCAAGCCTTCAAACCGCCAGCAGTCAGCACGCAATAGTTTCATGTTGGTCACATGATCGCATGGGCTCTTCCAAGCCCATGCGACCATGCATCTAACCGTCAGTGGTTCATGGTGGGCATCTTGCAATTAGCTCCAAGCTGGTGGGGGTAGCATCTTGCGGTTGGTCGCATGATCGCATGCGGCCTCTTGACCGCATGCGATCATGCGACAAGAGGTCAATGGTTTTTTTTACTTTGGTGGTGGGCCCTTGGCTGGTGATGTGCCCGCTTCTCAGTGGCTAGCTAGTGGTGATGTGTTTGATTAGCAGGGGTTCTGTGGGTCATCAGCTGGTGACGTGTCCAGTCTGTAGTGGGCCGACGGTAGCATGTGGCCCCGTAGATGTGAGATCTAATGGCTGTTGCATGTTCGCATGGGATCTTCTGGTCCCATGTGATCATGCGACCACCGTTGGATTCTTCGGTGCTTCCCTATGGTGTGGTCGTGGGTCCAGCTGTGGTGTTCGACTCCTATTGGGCCATGTGGCAGGGTTTGACAAGGGTGATGTTTTGCAGGCCCGATCATTTTTTTTAAAGCGGAGCCAAATTTTTTAAAGGGTTTTCGCATGATCGCATGCAGCCTTTCGAGCTCATGCAATCATGCGACCATTGACTTTTTTAGGGGTGAAACTACTTTCTCGTGGGGCCGGATTTTAGTGGCAAAGGTTTAGAGGAGGTCATACTTTTCTCTTCTAACTTGGCGGTGTCCGATAAGGGTTTCTTTGTTTGCCGAGCTGGCGGATATGTTTTAGCAGGCCTCCAGACTTGGCAAGAGCACGATTGCATGGTTAGCTTGTATTCACGTGGTCGCTGAGAGGGGCCCAGGTTTAAGAAGACTTCCAGCGGCTTGGTGACCAAAGGGAGAGTGAGCCCGAACATTTATGGCAAGCGGAGGCAGATTATAAAAGGCTTGCCGCATGATCGCATGAAACCTTTTTGGCTCATGCGATCATGTGATCGTTGACTTTTTCATGGTGTTGTTGAGGTGGCTTTCCTTGCGGGTCCAGGTGTCTTGCATGGCTAAGTGGCAGTTTCAAAGAGCTTGTCGCATGATCGCATGAGGCTTTTTTAGCTCATGCAACCATGTGACCAGTGGTATTTTCAAATGATGCAACCATTTTTCACAGGGTTTCTTCCAAGGTGAACATTTGCAACTGTAGGTAGCTGAGGAATTGATGATTTCTGGAGGCGGTTGCTAGGAGATTTTGTAGAAGATTTTAGGCTGCCATTTTTAGGTCCTTTCAAGGATCTGAGATCGGATTTGGAGCCTTTATGGCTTTGTGGGCTTGCAGAGAGGTTGTTGAATCCAAGATTTTGTGTCTGCAGGCATGATCAGTATAGGAATGGGCACGCAGGGGGAAAGATATCTGATCTATCATGATATTTTTAGAGAATAATTTATGATCAAATTTTGATTGGTTTAGGGTTGATTATTTTATGCATAAATCTGTACCCCTGGTTAACTTTTGACTCCTACTTGCATGCAGTTGAGATGTATATAATGTTTTTTTGGAGCCTGTAGTGCTTGGAATCTGGCAATTGTAAGAAAGAAAGTTTCTTTCCCAAAGGTTATTGAAGGCATTCTTTCTGCCCCTTAACTTTTCTGCAATTGTAAAATTCCCATTGATTGTTCAGATATTGAAGATATTTTATGACATTTCTCCTATCTCTATGTCTTCTTATGTGAGTTATCTCTTAATGGTTTTCAGTATTTTTACATGTTTCTCAGTGATAGCTTAGGGTTCTTGGTCCTTTTTTTTTGCAATTTCGTGCATTGTTGTGGGTGATTGGATGTGAATGTCTTTGTGGGTATACTTTAAACCCCTTAACAATCATGTCTCATTCCTATGCCTAGTTGTAGGAGCAGATGTTGTTTGCAGGTCATAAATTGTGCCTGAATCTTCAGTAATGCTATTGTTTGTGAAAACCATCTTTTCTTGAAATAGCCTCTTTCTATTTTGGACCTTCTTATGAAATATTTATGCAAGCCTATTCAGAGAGCTATGATCTCCTAGACCTAAGCCTTTCACTGGTTTCATTCCTCTATACTGAGATTCATACCCTAATTTCAGTGCATCACCTAGTAGGTAGATTTGCTTTCTATTATTTCCCTTTCATGCACTCCTTCTATCCCTTTCCCTCAAAAGAATTTACATTTCCTATCTAAGAGGAAATCTGGGTGACTATCCAAGAGGAACCAACCTAGAATCTGGAGGTCTCATCTCGGTTAGCAAAAGGTCCCACAACCTTGAGATGATTCCCATGTTATATTGGATTATCAAGACTATGAGAGCTTGAGATCAGAGGTGCAAAATTTAGTGTATAACAATTATTAAGGATGAAATCACAAATAACATCTGCTATTGTAGAATGAAGAGGGATAGATTCAACCCATTTCATGAAATAATCCATAGCGGTGAGAATGTAAGTATGTCCTTGAGAAGAAGTTGGTGAGATTTTTCCAATAAGATCAAAACCCCAAATACTAAAAGGCCATGGTGAAACTTGATTACGAAGCTCATGAGCAGAAGCATGAATCAAATTACTATGCTGTTGACATTGAGGGCATTTTTTAACAAACATAAAAGAATCCTATTCCATAGTTTGCCAATAATACCTCATTCAAAGTAACTTATGAACTAAAGATTTGCCACCAAAGTGTCCCCCACAAGAACCAGAATGAGCTTTTGCTAAAGCTACAGGAATCTTAGTTCAATTGAGACACCGTAATAATAAACCTTTGTAAGAGCATTTGTATAGCACATCTCCTAAAATTATATAGCGTATTGCAAGTTTTTGAATGTGATTATGCATGTTCCTTATTGCTGATTCAGGAAAGGTACCATCCTTCAAAAAATGAAAAATGTGTGAATACCATTCATCCAAATGTAAGTTGAAACAATCAGAGGTAATCTTATCAGAAATTGTAGGACTTTTAAGAGTTTCTATTGTAAATTGGAAATTTTCAGCATTGTTTTTGAGACAAACCAAGGATGCTGCACTTGCCATAGCATCTGCGTGTTGATTATCTTTTCTTGGTAATGTCTAGATTATGTAAGAGGAAAATTGTGAAAGGACATCAAGAGCTAAATCTCTATATTGTGTCATTCTATTGTTTTTAGTTTGATATCCAGCTTTAATTTGTTCAATTATCAAT
This sequence comes from Chamaecyparis obtusa, assembly GCA_027943335.1. NCBI lineage: Eukaryota > Viridiplantae > Streptophyta > Pinopsida > Cupressales > Cupressaceae > Chamaecyparis > Chamaecyparis obtusa. The sequence continues at coordinate 1,131,984 of BSBK01001870.1, read as the reverse complement.
TGTGAATCTCCATATATATGTAAATGTTTGATATTGAGAGATGAAGCAGCTCATAAGCCAGCTATAAGAGCTTCATATTTCGCAATGTTATTAGAACAAGGAAAGGTCAATTTATATGATAAAGGGATGGGTTTCTTTGTAGGGGGAATCAAGATGATACCCACACCAGATCCTATCTTACACTTAGACCCATCAAAATATAATTCCCAAATATCATCCTGTTGAATAGCTAAAATAGTGTCATCAAGAAATTCAAGAGGAATAGAACCTTCAACAGAATGAGGACAAGGGGCTTCAGCTAAATGATCTGTCAATGCTTGTCCCTTAATTGATTTCTAAAGAATAAAATTAAGATCAAATTCAGTAAGTAACATTACCCATTTTTCCAAGCGGCCGGAGAGATCAGTTTGCGAGAAAAGATGTTTTAAGGGATCAAATTTGACAATCACATTAACTTCAGCATTTATGAGATAATGCCTAAGTTTTTGACATGCATAAACCATCACTAAGCATTGTCTTTCTAGAGGTGTGTATCTTGTTTCATAATCCAATAAAGTTCGACTGATGTAATAGATAGGCCTTTCATTACCATTGTCATTAATTTGAGCTAATAATGCACTCACAGCTTGTTGGGTAGCTAAAGTGTATAATTGAAATGGTTTATCAAACTTAGCAGGCTGCAAGGGAGGATTTGCAAGATACTCCTTAAATTGCTCAAAAGTCTATTTACAGTCCTCATTCCAAGAGAAAGTGGCATCCTTTCTAAGCAAGGAAGTAAAAGGGATAGTTCGGTCTGCCAAGTTAGAAACAAAGCGATGGATAGCTTGTATTTTTCCTTGCAAACTTTGTAATTGAGAAATATTTTTAGGAGGCATATTAACAATAGCGTCGATCTTTTTAGTATCTACCTCGATGCCTTGCTTTGAGATTATAAATCTTAATAATTTACCAGAATCAACTCCAAAGACACACTTCTTAGGATTCAATCTCATATTATAACTTCAAATTCTTTCAAATATCTGTCGTAAGATAGTAACATGATCTTCTCTTTGTATGGATCTTGCCAAGATGTCATCCACATAATCTTCAAGGATTTTATGGATGTAATCATGAAAAATTAAAGTCATAGCCTGTTGATAATTTGCTCCTACATTTTTTAATCCAAAAGGCATCATGACCCAACAAAAGGTTCCCCAGGGTGTTATAAATGTAGTTTTAAATTGATCTTCCGGAGGGATAAAAATTTGATTATATCCTGAAAATCCATCCATAAAGGATAATAGAGCATGACCTGCTGTGGAATCCACAATCATATCAATATTAGGTAGCGGGAAATCATCTTTCAAGGATGCCTTATTTAAATCATGAAAATTAGTGCACATCTTTATCTTATTTTCTCCTTTTGACACAGGCACAATGTTTGAAATCCAATCAGAATAATCAATAGGATGGATAAATCCAGAATCCAATAGTTTTTCAATTTCACCTTTGGCTAACAAAGCAATTTGTGGATTTATCTTTCAAATTTTCTATTTTACAGGTTTCATATTAGGCTTTAAAACAATGTTATGAGTAACAATCTTAGAATCGATACCTGGCATATCGGAATATGTCCAAGCAAAGATATCCTTGAATTCAAGCAAAAGGGAAGCTAATTGATCACGTTCATCATGAGTCAAACATTTCCAAAGTTTTATCACCCTTTTAGAATTAGTTTCATCCATTTGAATATCAATAGTCTCAGTGACTAATAAATCACTTCTTATCGAAGAATCCATCGGTAAAGGAGCAATATCATGTTTTTCATGTTCTCCAAAATAAGCATCAATTTTTAAGCAATAAGGCTTTCCTTGCTTATTATGAAACTTAGGTAAGTCCTCATAAACCCCTAAATATTCCATTAAAGCCTCTTCTTTAGGAAAGATATCCAAAGAAGGTTGTTGATTAAGATCAATAAGCAATGGGTTAACCAACTTCAACTGTCCACTGCAAATATGATTAACATTGAGAGGAAAAGCAGATGGTTGTCGGTAAGGATTAAATCCTAATCCATAAGTATGGTCATAAATGTCATTATCCAAGGGTACTGGTATACCTTGTTCCATATTTACCACATCCTTTCCCATTGAATCCTAATTTCTTAAGCAAACGATAACCAGGACCATATCGATCAGTCATATTAGAAGGAGTCCAAGGAGAAGCATATGTCACAATATCATAACAATCAGGTTTTATAGTGTCAAGTGTTTCATTGCTTGAAGCGGCAACAAAATTACTTTTTAATTCTTCAGATAATGGAGAAGAAATAAAAACTTTTTTCTCAAATTCATTATGTTGCTTCATAAAGTCTAAATCAAAGACCTTATATTCGCCAATAAAGGTGGGATTAAAATCCAATGTTCCCCAATCATCTTCAGTCAAGGAAGAGGAAGAAGGTGGATCTTCTTGTTGTTGAATTTCAAGTTGTTTTAGCTCAGATTGTTGTATTGGTGATTGTTTTTCAATTTCTTTACTAGGTTGAATAGGTTCAAAGATTTTAGCATATTCTGTGTTTAGGCAAGGATTCAAAGCATCATCTGCATGTAATGTATACATTAGATTGTTATAGATGAATCAAACTTTGTGATGGAGAGTAGAAGGAACTACATGCATAGTATGTAACCATGGTCTTCCTAAAAGAAGGTTATAGTTAAGTGGTCTAGGCATAACATGAATAGGAGTATGTAGAATAACTGGACCCACCTTAACAGGTAAGGTAATAATACCCAAAGTTTTTTTCACAATATTATCAAATCCACATATAGGAACATTATCAGGTTGAATGGTAGATAAATCAGCCTTAATTTCTTTGAGCATGTCCATGCTACAAACATTAATTCCAGATCCATTATCAATTAAGGTTCTTCGAATGATGCTCTTATTAACAAAGATAGCCACCATAAGAGCATCATATTGATTTTGCACTTCTAATGAAGGTAAATCATCATCAAAAAACATGATAGGAGGTACAAAAGGCATAGCATGCATACAATCCAAAATCAAATGAATGTTTTCTTGGTTAGGAGGTGTAGCAGGAAGAGTAGATAAAGCCTTTTGCAAAGCCTCATAATATGTCAGGGAGGTTTGAAGTAATTCCCATAGAGATATTTTGGTAGGAGTAGCACGTAATTGATCAACTAAGTTGTAATCCTTAAAGGTAGAAGGGTACCTAGGCACTTGGGGAAGCGTAGGTTGAGAAGGAGGTAAAGAAATTGGAACAGTAGGCTAAGGATTATTCTGTGTGCGATAAGCATGTGAAACGGAATTAGTGTTATCAAAGAAATCCAAAGGATCTCTAGGTTTACCCTTAACTGTTATAGGAGGACATCCTTTTACCATCATTAAAGGCTTAGGAAATATCATTTTTGGTTTATCAATGTTGCAAATAGAGGGACATGAAGGTAACCATGCACACACCCTATGGTAAAGGTCAATTGGAGAGGTTGTGGAGGAGAATGAAATAGGAATAGGATCTAGGGAGACCATATTCGGACCATTTTCATCCTCACTACCATGTTCCTCATTAGGGATTCTATCCTCTTGTATAATAAAAGCATCATCAAAATACTCAAAACAAGAATCATACATGTTGAATACAAAGAAATTAGGAAAAGCATGAAAAATAGAAATATTTTTGTATTTTTAAAGGAATTTTGCAATGTTTTTGTATTTTTGAAATATAAATGCAAGAAAGAAATCTACAAGATTTAAATCTAACACCATAAAAGAAAGAGTTGTCGTAAATGGGTTCACCAAAATGAATAAGGTGAAAATGGAAGCATAGAAATATACATAACATTCATCACCTATTCATTTAGAAAGGGGGTGTTTAGAAGCATAAATAAATTTGAAAATGCTTGGAAAGTAATTAGGTCAAAGTACATACCTCCTTATGATATTAGTCTGGAAATACCTATTTTTTGAAGTCTGTATGAAGTTTCAAAAAGTTCTATCACCTATTTTCAATTGGAAATGTCGAAGCAGACAAAACCCAGAAATCTTTTCTCCAGATTCACACAGGTCGACTTTGACCTTTTAAAAGGTCAAAGACCACATTTTTATTTCGAAGTCTGATTTTGATTCTGTTCACAGATCTTGAAAGTTCAATGAAAAGGGTACTCCAATCTATCCTTTGATTCTTGAAATAGCACCTACAGATATCTGAAAAAGGGGTTTTTGGGGTGGCTATATAGGGTTTTGCCTTAGTCAAACCCCCGTTTGGTGATTCCAACTCCACGAATAGCCGATTGAAATAGTATGTGTGTGTGTATATTGAAAGTGTAAAGCTAAGATCTAATCCTCTAGATTAAAACCCTAGCATGAATATGTATGAAATAACAATGCATAGATTTGAATGTGATAGAAAATCATACCAATCCCCCAAGGCTAAAGTACTTCTACCATTCTCACAATCCGTAGTTGTTACTCCATGATTGAATGCTTGCAATGTTGATGATGATGGATCAAGGAAGAATGATTCTCTCTTGCTCCAAATATGAATGCTTGAAGATGCTTGAACACCTTGAGAACTTGAGAGCTTGATTGCTTGAGATGAGATGTGAAAATGAGAGAGGAAGGTCTCCTTTTATAGTGAATTAGGTCACACTCCTCTAGAAGGGCCACCTTGAAGAATTAAATCCCAATTAGGTCCTAACCTTTAGAGAATGGATCTAAATTAAATGTAATTAAAGGATTTACCATTTCGGAGCCCGAAACAGCTGACCCGAAGGCAGGAAGTTAATAATCTCAAAAGCTAAATAAGCGGGAATTGAAAATTTGAAATCCTGGTAAGATGAGGTCAAGGTCAAGGTCAAACATGACCTAGTCAGGGTTGAGGTCATCCCTGACCTGGTCAGGGTTGAGGTCAACCTTGACCAGAAACCCTAACTTTTGCCAGAATGCAGTTTAAAGGCCCCAAGGATGCCCAGAAACATAGAAATGAAGCTGGATGAGAATAGAATGTCTATGATAGATAAAAGATCATGTGATTGAAATGATGAAGGCTAGGAGGACCCATTTCTGTATCCTACCTAGAAATTAGAGTCATGGAAGAGGGGAATTAAGGAGGATCCTGAGGATCCTAACCCTAATTTCACCTAGGACATACAAATGCATCCTAAATGCAGGTTTATCATGATAAATGTACTGAAAGAGGGTGCTAAACCTATCCAAATGGAAGTGCTTCCATTTTAAGATGATGCATTTAGCCCCCACTTTAGCTTAGATATGACACTATGTGAATATGCAAGCTAAAGTAAGAAAATATCATAAAGAAAAAGGATATAGCCAAGTCCTTGATGTAAAGATCCTACAGAAAACCTTTAGAACCTACAGTACACCAAGTTAATGAAAATCTATAATCACCTAGAGCTTACTATATGATAGTTTGAGAAGTATATAGAGCCCCTTATGCCCCCCCTATTTTGGCTTTCTACTTTGGAAGGGTGAAACAGGGTGATAAGAAAACTCTAGATACTTGATATGCAGAGTGTTGAAAAGTTCATTCCTAAACCTATTAGAAGGATTCCTACCCTTTCTAAATTGGTTTAGGGAGTTAGATATCTGAATCATGATTCCAACGCCACTGACGGCACAAAAAATGGAGTTATCTAACTCAAGTTATGATGAAAAGAATGAATGTCTATCGTAATGCATAAAAGGAAATTCTTACCCTAACCCTTATTTTAAACCTATAAAAGAGATGAAAAAGGTCATACTTACTCATTCTTACCATTTAAAAATTCAAAAGTAGAAGCAAGATGCCGAGAAGAGAGGAACTGTGAACGACACACCTGGAGACTGTGAGACACCGTCTAGCTACCGGACGAGCACTCCTTGAGGTAAGATTCTTTCCAAATTCATGTTTTTCCTGAGCAAGGTCAATTTTACCCCCTTGAGGTTGACCTTGACCCAATTAGGTTGACCTTAAACCATTTAGGTAAACCTTGACCCAAAAAGGTCAACCCTGACCTAGAAAAGTCGACCCTGACCCAGAAAAGTTGACCCTGACCCAATAAGGTCAACCCTGACCTAACTGAGGTTGATTTCAACCTAGATCAGTTGTAATTTTAGATTTGATGATGTAGATGACTGATATGATGCTGGTTTGTGATTTCAGGACCTCTTCTAATTTCAAGAGCATCCCTTTGGGGAACTACTAGTGCAGGTCAAGGAGAGACTGTCCGATTTGGATGATGAGGGTTTACAACTACTGAGGGATGTAGGACTATATTGGGTATCAGTCTTTCCATAGATTAGGCTACATTGAGAGATGTTATCCCCACTGATAGAGAGATGGGATGAGGATACATGCTCCTTCCATCTTCCTGCTGATGAGATTACAGTGACATTAGAGGATGTATACGGGATTATGAGGCTTCCGGTCTGAGGAGAGACTGTCAGACCCAAGACACATAGAAGTTGGGAGGAGATTCATGCAGGTGCATAGAATGTCGAAGGGCCACCTTGAAGAATTAAATCCCAATTAGGTCCTAACCTTTAGAGAATGGATCTAAATTAAATGTAATTAAAGGATTTACCATTTTAGAGCCCGAAACAGCTGACCTGGAGGTGGGAAGTTAATAATCCCGAAAGCTAAATAAGAGGGAATTGAAAATTTGAAATCTTGGCAAGATGAGGTCAAGGTTGAGGTCGAACATGACCTAGTCAGGGTCGAGGTCATCCCTAACCTAGTCAGGGTCAAGGTTGACCTTGACTAGAAACCCTAACTTTTGCCAGAATGCAGTTTAAAGGCCTCGAGGATGCCCAGAAACTTAGAAATGAAGCTAGATAAGAATAGAATGTCTGTGATAGATAAAATATCATGTGATTGACATGATGAAGGCTAGGAGGACCCTTTTTTGTATCCTACCTATAAATTAGAGTCATGGAAGAGGGGAATTAAGGAGAATCCTCAGGATCCTAACCCTAACTTCACCCGAGACATACAAATGCATCCTAAATGTAGGTTTATCATGATAAATGTATTGAAAGAGGGTGCTAAACCTATCCAAATGGAAGTGCTTCCATTTTAAGATGATACAACATCAATTATGCTAAGTGGAACTACAAGGGATACTTATCAATAGACTCCCTTATTATACACCATTGGTTAGAAGCTACCCGACCTACCTCTAAAAGTATCATAATATTTGTGCAAGGATTGATCCAAGTAAACTTTACCTGGATCACCCCAAGACTACTCACCATATGTATTCCCTTGGATGTTATCCTCAGAAAAGACAACATCACTTTGTGTGAGGTGATAGAATACCAATTTGTGGGAAAAGATTTTGATACTACCCTTGACCTTAGGTAGTTCTTTCTTGATGTGTCTTTGAATATGTTGAGGCTTGTGCAAATCATTGTAGAACACACACTTGCCACTCTTGGAATATTGCAACATTCATTTAGACCTCACAATTACTTGTGTCCCCAAAGTTGCACTTCCATTTGGTAGATTATTTGGAGACTATTCTTTTATCACACTATTTATTGCAATAAATATAATTTAGGGATGCTTAAAATCATCACGGATACGAAGCCAAATTCATCCAAATTGGTCAAAATTCTCAGAAATAGTGGTAAATTATCAATTTTCCTGCATCCTGATGTTTTTCCAAACATCGTATCATACGATACGAGTGCTTTATCTCACTAGTGTTTAGTTTAATTGCACGAAAAAGTTGACCTTGACCATATTATCACACACAGTTTTGAGTTTCATCATACCCAGTTCTGGAGTTTATCGTATGATCCTATGTCTTACTAACTATCATAACCTACTTCCAGATTCTCATAGCCTAGTTGTCTAGGTGTCCTCTTGAATCTTTTTATTATTCAGATCAACATTTATCTATCTAAAAACTAGTATTCCTAATTGGTTGACCTTTTATTAGTAATTTGGTATCTCTTTTCTTTTGCTTTAAGATCTTGGAAGTGCTCTAGCCTTGTCTCAAGTATCCTATCTAAAATTAAACCTTCCTAAAAAATTCATCACAAGTTCCACTCAGAAGGAATTCAGACCTCACTCTCTATACCTTATACTTAGTTCTCTTGGCTACATCAACTTGGTCACAAGTACCACTCAACAGGTATTTAGGCCTCGATCTTGGTACCTTGCACCTTTTTCTAGAAACTTTATTATCAACTACTTATTCTTAAGATAGTGCTATCATTACCTCGATCTCTTAGCACAAGATAATGATACTTTGTCACTATCAGTTTGTTAATCTCATCTTTCATGCCAATTAGAACTCATAGTCATTCCTATATGGCTATGACTGATCCTAGGGGCAAAGCCATTTATGACAATGTTGGACCATATTTTCAAGAAGAACCTCTACATCAAGCTTTTGATTATCAGTCAGTACCATTTTCTAATACCAATAGATTTGATTACATTAACATGGAAAAATTTGAGTCAGGTGCCCACAAAAGGCAATATTTTGACTCTTTTGATGATGAAGAAAGTACGCAAGAAGAAATATCAAAGTGCTAGGAAGACAAGCATTTTCACAAAGTGATGCAATCCATCTTGAGTCAAGATAAAGATCACTATTTTATGCATCTAGCTTCTATCGGAGTGAAGCTACCCCCTGACTTTGATGTGAATGACTTATTGCAAAAAGATGAAGATTCTCCTCTCACAACCCTTACTAAAAAACTTAAGGATCTACGTTGTGATATTTCAAAACTAAAGAAGGATAAGGACCAACCCTATAACAATTACACTCGAATCAATTTGTCCTTTCCCCTTTGAAAAAAATCTCTACATGTCACCTTTCCAATCCAAGGTGGAGATCCAAAAATATGACAACTATGATGGCAATAAGGATCCTTAAGATCACATGCATGAATTTTGTGCTCTAAGCATGAAATTTATGCATGAAGAGACCTATCTGATGAGAATATTTCCTTGTAGACTCATTGGCCAAGCCATGAGGTGGTTCACTTTTCTTTCCCCTAGCACTAAAACATTTGACAAGATAGTTTGATAGTTTATCCATGAATATTATTACAATATCTCTCATATTGTCACCATGCTCGATTTATTCAATACTAGGCAATGTGTGGGAGAACCCTTTGTCACATTCCTCCAATGATGGCGGAAAATATTCTTTCCATATCCTTGATAGATTTTGGAGACTGATAAAATTGATATCTTCATGAACACTTTGATTTTTGAAATGAACTATACTTTGCAGATGCAAATACATGTTTCATTTGATAAGTTGGTTGAATCATGTATACACAAAGGATATCCTTGTTCGAAAGAGTGAGATTACTCTTTATTATAAAGAGCACAAATCCTCTTCCAATAGAAAACATAACAAGGACACACACAAGTTCTAGAATAAAACCAAAGATGCCATCAATGATAGAATTGTAGGTATTATCTCAACATCTACCACTACAAAACCCAAGGAGCCAACTTTCAACTTATCTACTTGTATCCAAGCCATGAAAGCTAATAAGAAAAACCCAACAAGCTCTAAAACTGAGACCAATAGAGATAGGCCATGGATCCCTAGGCCTAAGATAAACTTTACTCTTCTTGGAGAATCACTTGAGAATGCCTTGAAGACATGTTTAACCAACAATATCATCATGTTTTCTGACAACTATTAACCATATGATCCTGAGATAAAGCCTAAGTGGTGGAATGACAACCACTATTGAAATTATCATCGCAACAAAGGTCGTAAGACAAAAGACTACATGAAGCTTAAACATCTCATCCAGAATATGATTGATAATGAGACAATTATGATTGATCCCCCACAAATTAATATTGATCATAAGGCCTTCAAAGAGCCTTTTCCTAAATATGAGAAAGGGGAGTCATCTAAGGAAAAAGATAACTAAGTTGGTTACACATATCCTGATACTGACAATGTGATCTACATGCTCAAGTCCTCTGACCATACTATAAATTTTATCAAGATTAAAGGCAAGGCTCAGTCTGAGTCATCTAATGCAGTAATATGTTCTCAAAGAAAATTCTCTTACAAGGATTTGGTTAGTCCTCCTCCTCATCTTCCAAACAACAAAAAATCAAGCATTAAAACCAAATACCTTGTCTAAAACATGTGATTACAATATTTCAATCCTTGAACTGCTTAAAATATCTCCTTCTCACAGGGAGATTCTAGATTAAGCCCTCCTCATGACCAATTTTCCTAAGGACCTAGACATAGATAAGTTCTAGTCCATGGTTGATCATCTCACTTCTCCCCATTACCTAAATTTTTTAAAAGAAGATGAAAAATATGTCATTCACCCGCATAACCAACCCCTCCACATCAATGTCCTCATACACAAGCATAGGGTTAAGCACATTTTCATAAATGGAGGTACAAGTTTGAATATTTTTACTTTTAATTTGGTTAAAGCTCTTGGTTTCTTAGAACATGTTATTGATCCTTGATAAAAAATAACAATCAAGGCATATGAAGAGGAGGAACGCTCCTCTAAAGCCATGGTGGTCTTGCCCATCCAGGTAGGTCTTGTTCAAAGGGACATCATCTATCAAGTCTTGGACCTTTGTCTAATATACAACATACTTCTAGGTCACCCATCGATCCACAAAATGCAAGCTATACCTTCCACATATCACCAATGTATTAAATTTCCTCATAATGAAATTGAGGTCACTATTCCTGCAAACTTAGCATACACTTGTAACAATCTCAAAAAAGTTGAAATAATGGTTCCTCACAAAAAGGGCACTTTAAGGAACCCATAAACTAATAACTCTAGACAAGCAACACTGGATTCTTTCCAAAAGAAGACGAGTATAAAAGAAAGTGGAATGCATGAGTATAGATTGTATGCCTCACACTCGATGGTCAACTTTCCCATATCACCTAGATCCTATGGAAAGCCATCCTCATCTTTTTGACCTACTAGCACTTCTGCCCTGATAATTCATGAAGGTTCGAACTGGCATGGTCAAAGAGAAGGTCCCTCTAGAAGAAGAAAATGAGGAGAGATTTGTTTTGCAATGGCTATATAAAGGTGAAGAAGTTGAACAAGAGGTGAAATATGTTGAGATTTCTCTCGAGAAATATGGTTTAGTCTAACAGCTTATGCAAAAAATGGGGTATGATGGAAAAAGTCCTCTTGGAAAAGGTAAAGGCCTCCTTGAACCCATACATGCTAAATTTTTTAATCCTAAAAACAAAACTGGAGTGGGATATTTTGAACAAAAGATCTCACCATCATATGACAATAGTCTTGTGTTTGATAGAATTAGAGATTCTAATTATGAAGATGAGGATATTATCTCCAAAACTTATGAAATATTGCTACATATCCCTACTGATCAAGAGGAGGTACCTAAAGAATAACTTAGGAGACATGAGGAAAATACCTCATCAAAAGCTAGATTTAATCAAGAATGCTCTACTAAGGAATGACACCCTAACTGGGGGCATCTTGTCAACATTAAACATATCCTTGATTTACCTAGATTCATTGGATCATCTAGGGAGACTCGATAACTCAAATTAACCTACTTACCTTTGTTAGATTATGGAGATTGCTCTCAGTATAAAGATTCCCAAGCACTTATTCAAGTAGTGGACATCCAAGACAACCAATTTGACACAACTAACCTCAATGTGGATGAGATTGAAGAGTGGTTTGTTAATCTAGAGTGTGATGATGAAGAATCTACTATTATCCTAGCTCAGTATTTGGGGAGATCTGCTAGTAGTTGAACTGACTCACATGAATATGAATGAGATCATTTTTATGATGCTACAATTGACATAGAGATTGATGTGATTCATAATAATGCCCCTATTTCCACTTTTGAGGATGGTGGAAGCTCTAACATCCAACATGGTTCAACAAAGGATCCAAATCATCCAACTATTGAACCTGTTGTAGTTCCTCCTGCTCAAGTTGTCTCTGAAGAACAAGAGTCTCCTCCTGGAAGTCCTCCTTCGGTTCTTCCTCAGAATATTAACTGGAACTTTCTTTCACACTCTGAGATCATGATGGTTCCTTGGAAAAGAGTCTTACATCATAGAGATGAAGTGGAATAGGATCTTGATCACTATTTAGGACCACAACGGGTTAGTTTTCAAAATACCTCTCATAACTCTTCTAGAAATATCTCAACAAGTCACACTTGAGACAATTCTAGGAAAGATAAATTTCTTGACCTATCCTTAGTAGCTATAAACAATGATGATGATAATGAAGTATTTTCTCTTGAGCCCATTGGTTCCTTACCTCTTGTTTACCCTGAGCTAATTGTCTCAAATACTTTTGAGCCAGTGAACCTCATGTCTTTTTCTAATGACCATACCTTGTCTTGTTACCTTAATGTTGTTGAACCTTTCCACTCTTCCACTAGTGCAATGAGTGACATAATGATGATGGAAGATATCAAGTATTTTAGTCACAAAAATAAAAATAAAAATAACAAGTGGTTTGATGGTGAAAATCACTCTGTGGCAGTATTAGACCCTAAAATAGTAAAAATAAATGACGTATTCAATGGTGAAAACCTCTTAGAGGTACCTACGCATGAGATACTTGATATTCTCCCCAAAAATTTCTAGGAGCGATTGTCAATGCTTATAGAGCCTATTCAATAGGTAAATTTTGGTACATTAGAAAATCCCCAAATCATACGTCAGGGACAATCTTTGTCTGAAGAAGCGAAGCCAAAATTTATCCAGTTCTTCACTGAAAAGAAGATTAATTTTGCATGGTCTTATTCTAATATGCTAGGCTTGGATACAAACCTTATCATGCATCATTTATCCATTTCTCCAGGCATCAAACCAGTGAAACAAAAGCTGTTAAATATGTATCCACATATCGTATTGTTGGCTAAAACTGAGCTCAAAATGTTACTCCAAGCTACATTTATTCAAGTTATAGATTATGATAAGTAGATATGTAGCATTGTGCTTATATCCAAAGCAGACAAGTCAATACACATCTACACAGACTTTAGAGATCTAAACAAGGCTTTACCTATGGATGATTTCATGTTTCCCAACATTGACATTATTGTGGATCTAATAGATGGTTACCAAATGTATTACTTAATGGATGGATTCTCAGGATACAATCAAATATGTATCACCCCTGAAGATCAAAAAAGATAGCATTTACTTGTGGATGGGGAAATTTTTGCTAGAATGTTACACCTTTCAATCTAAAGAATGTTGGTGCAACAAATCAACACGCAATGACAACCATATTTCATGATATGATGCATTAAAAAATGGAAGAATATGTAGATGACACACTAGATAAATCTTCCACTAGAGACATGTACCTCTTTGATTTGGAAAGGATATTCATCAGGATGGAACAATTAAAATTAAGGCTCAATCCAAAGAAGTGCGCTTTTGGGGTCACTTATGGAAAAAATCTTGGCTACATTGTCTCGGCACAGGAAATTGAAGTAGATCCAACAAAGGTCAAGGAAATAATGGAGATGAAACCCCCATGAAACATCAGTCAAATAAGGACATTGCAAGGGAAACTACAATCCATCAAGAGATTTATCTCACAATTAGTTGATAAGGTACAACCCTTCACTAAGACTTTGCATAAAGGTGGCACATTCAAGTGGAATGAGAATTGTGAAAAGTATTTTTAATAAGTCAAAGAGTACCTAGCTAATCCTCACATATTAATGGCTCCTACTCCTGGTAATCCCTTATTACTCTACACATTAGCTATTGATTCTTCTTTAGGAGTATTTCTTGTGCAACATTATGATCAAGGACGTGTGAGAGACATTTATTACATTATCAGAACACTAGTCTCTTATGAGATCAACTACATAGTAATTGAAAAAGCTTGTCTGGTAGTAGTATTAGCTTCTCATAAGTTCAATAACTATATGTTATCTTACTCTACATAACTAATAGCTAAAATTGATCCTGTCAAGTACTTACTAAGGTAACATTAACTAGACGGTTGGCTAAATGGGTCATGATCCTTAGTGAATTTGATATCATGTATGTTGACAGAAAGATAATCAAAGTGAAAGCACTAGTTGATCAACTAGAAAAAACACCATTACAAGATACACAACCTATTGTCATGGATTTTCCTAATGAATCTATTCTGCACTAACAATGTGGCATTATATGAAGAATTAGCTAACGGACTCAAACTAGCTATCAAATGGAAGATCGAAGAACTTCATGTCTATGGTGATGCTCAATTGGTAATCAACCAAGTCAATGATGAATATCAAGCTCAATATGAAAATATCTTGCCATATAAATGCATGGTTGATGATTTAAAGAAATACTTTTTGTTCATCCTTCCAGCAGTTACCACATGTAGAGAACAAAGCGACAGATGTCATGGATACCTTAGCCTCAATAATACAAATCAAAGAGAACTAGTTTTGCTATGACTTCCTGGTGGAAGAGCTCTAATTTCATGCTTATGACACACCTGATTACCAAATTGTCTACTCCATCATTTCTTCTAATACTTTCCTCTATAGCCATATCTATGCTTACCTAAAAGACCAAATGATATTGACTCTCTGTCCCAGAATGAAAAATGGAACCTCATTTGAAACATCTTCTGATATCTCATCATCACAAATGAATTATTTAGGAGAAGTCTTGATGGTACACTTCTCATGTGTTTAGAGTGTGATGAGTCTGAGAGAGAGCTTAGGGAAGTTCACAAGGGTATTTATGGATCACACTCAGATGGTTTATCTTTGGCAAAAAAGATCATTAGAGAAAGTTATTATTGGCCTACCATGGAAAAGGATATTTTCCAATTTACTAAGACTTGTGAGAAATGTCATTTTCATGGGAACTTGATTCATGCTCCTACTCAGGATCTGTTACCTTTCATCACTCACTGGTCATTTCAATAATGGGCTTTTGATCTTATGGGATAGATTTACCATTCATCCTCTAATGGACATAAGTTCATTGTAATAACTAATGAATATTTTACTAAGTGGGTTGAAGTGGTACCCCTTATCAAAGCAATAGGAAAGTAGGTGGCCATGTTTATCCTTAACTACATCATTTGCAAATATGAAATTCCCTCCTCGATTGTTACAGATAATGGAGGCCAGTTTAAGAACAATGACATTTATGAGATATAAACTAAGTTCCACATCACACATAATTCCTCCTCTATCTACTATCCTCAGGGGAATGGAAAAGAAAAATCCTTGAACAAAACAATCTTGAAAGTCCTACACCGAACAATTAACAAGTTAGGAAGGCATTGAAATTTTTAGATTAATCTAGCTTTATGGGCTTACAAAACAAGCATTAGAACACCTATAGGGGTTATGCCATTTTCATTGATCTACAGTTCTGAAGCAATCCTACCAATAAAAGTTGAGATACCTTCACTTAGGGTATAACTACATGGGCTTATCATAGATGATGATTACAAAATTTCCCAACTTCAAGAGCTAGAACTACTAGATGAGCGCAGAAAAGAAAAAATTGACCATTTGAGGATCTATCAAAAGTGAATGTCTAAGGGATACAATAGGAAATTTCATCATCATGAGTTTTAGGTCGTTGATCTTATTTTGAGACAAAACCCAAAGAATTAATAACATCGAGAACAAAAAGATAAATTTGAACCTAACTGGCTGGGTCCTTTTGTCATCCTTGCAACATTTGGTTCTGGAGCTTATCAAATGGCTACTCTAGAAGGTGATTTTATCATAGAGCCTCTCAACGCTCTTCAACTGAAATAATTCTACAACTAGACATTCTGCATCCTATACAATAATCTATGATCCTGAAAAAATTCTAAAAAGTATATAAAGTCCTGAAAAAATCCTAAAAATCTTATAAAGTCCTTAAAAAATGATCAAGCTAGTGAAAACTTGGAAACAAATGCCTTGATGTATCCACAAAAAAATGAAAAGAATAAAAAATACAAAAAAAGAAAAAAAATGAAAAGAACAAAAAAATAAGAAAAGGAGAAAAATGTGCCTTGATGAAAACTTTGGAATAGGTGCCTTGGTAGAAAAAATAAATAAATCCCAAGTGGTGAAAACTAGGCAAATAGGTGTTACTTGTAATCAATGCTTCATCTATCAATGCACAACTAAGCTCTCATGCTCCCATCCATTTCATTCTTGTTCTTTAAATATTTCCTTATGATGCCATGGGGTGGAACTATTCTTAGTCTTGTTCTCAGTTCTTATCTATCATCTGGGGGCAATTGTATGCCTATCTGAGTTGTCAACATTTTATCAATTGATCAATCTCTTGAGCTTAACCTGAGTCATTTTATCAGTCCTTCCAAATGAGCAATTTACCACTGACACTACTCAGTGGTCTTTCTTAATACCCAAATCCTATAGTGTTTCATAACGCTACCAATTTGGACATCATTTTACTTCTCAACACATATAAAATCTTGTACTATCTACTGCGCACTCACACTTTCACACAAGCACAAAGGTGTTTCTTAACACCCAACACAAACTACAACCTAGAAAAATAAAAATGCTTGAGATATGTTGAATGATTTTTATTGTGTGATATTTGTTATCATTGATTTTTACTTGCTATGTCTTCTAAGGTGGCTCAGTGATGTCTACTTGACTAGAGATTCACAACTGGGGGCATAACATGTTTTCTTTGATTTCTTCTTGTGGTGTGGTTTCGATGATCCTAAGTTGTATAATAAACTAGGTGTCTATGGTAAGTGTGTATTAGAAATACCTTAATGAGATTAGTTTTCTCTAAATCAATTCAAATTGAGCTAATTTAACCTTTAAAATGTAATGAATTAAAATATTAAAACACTAAACATCTCATGGATCCCTATTTAAAGATGCTAATGACATGGTCTTAGCAATAATCCATTAGAGACAACTATAAAATGAGAATATTATTCTATAATGATGCAATAAAAGCCTAATTTGATCAATTATACTAAAAACTATGTTTGCAAATCAAATAGACTATAATAAGGATGCAATTTCTGAAATGATAATGAGATCCTTTTCTCCTGATTTTTTCCTTATATTTATAGATTTTTCCAAGCTTAGGGGGTGGATTACGTTTAATCATGATCAAGTTTGGGTTAAGTTGATGGTTTCAAATATTGAGACAATTTAAATATTTTTTCCTCAAAGCTTGGGACAATGAGACAAAATGATTAGTCATGATTTATTCTCAAAATGAGTAATTGAGATTCAATTTGGCTTTGATCCACGTGAGCTCAATTCTCAATTCCTATTGGTTGATTTAATTTTTTCCCATGTGGTAGGTGATAATATTAGGAATTAATTAATTGATTTATTTAATTTCTTTATCACTGTGTACCCCTTGAATGGGTTGGATTTAATTTAATTCAACTATACAATTAATTGATTAAGTACATAATTAAATGATTTTCTTGATTTAATTCATCTTTTTTGGCTTTGATTTCAATTAATCTCTGATTTTTCTCTAGTCACTTGGATTATCCTAACCATTTTCAGGTGTCTACAAATGCCCCTCTTTGAAACGAAGGGCGAAGCGCATTGGTTCAAAGAATGTCTGATGTCTGATTACCTGATGCTTGATTTGATCCTTGATGATGTTGATTCCTTGATGAAACCCTAATTGATTGATGATGTCGTTGGTCGATATGATGATGAATTCTAGATATGATTTTTGATCTAAAAAGATTCCCTGATTTGAAAAATTTACGTTCTCTGATTTAACTCGATGATGATACAGTTGCATGCCCCCTCAGAAATGAAATGGAATACTATTCACTGAAAGATATTCATTTTTTATCATTCTTTTAACAATTTTATGTTCACTTCAATTTCATTTCCGATAATGATGTGAAAGATAATTGATGAGAATGCCCCTGATTCAGCCAAATTTGGTGATGAAATTTGACCCTGGGTCAAATTTTCCACTAAATAGCCCTTTTTAGGTCAAAAGGCTATATAGGTATAAAAAAGTAATTTTTACTATTCATTTTCACTTTCACTCTTTGACTTTTTCTCTCTACTCCTTTTTGCATATTCAATGATGGTGGTCCCAATTCCCAAGCATAGGTTCAAGCGAGGTCACCGATATCATCATCCACATGACTACGGACCTTTGGTGAGTACACCGATCTAGTTCTTTTGTCAATTTGAATATTTTTTTTTTTTTTTTGAAAAGGTGGCAAGCTACTTAATATATTTTTTATTAATATAAAACTAGTTCAAAGGGCTCACAGAGAAAAGAACCAGAAAGAAAAACTCTAATCCTTGCCCATACATACAAAAGTGAGCCTTGCTCCATAATTTTAAGAAGAAAGGAAGCCTAGAGATAAAAATACTATAAAACCCACCCCACTAGCCAATGGTTAGTCATTGGCCAATGGCTAGATATACATTTAAAAAATAAAAATAAAAAATCCTAGAGAGCAGAAGACTACCCGAGAAGGAACTAAAAAATATAGTGCTAATATTAAAAAAGGATGTAGTGTATCGAAGATGCTGAACCATAATGAAAAATTGTTGTTATGCTTCTCGAAATGCCTCAAAAAGTCCCAAAAGTAGAACATAATAGATCCACTCTCTAAGTTAACACTCCATAAGAAACTGTGAAGAAGAAACCATACCCCAAGTGCAAATCTAAATCCGCCACAGGAGCCACAAAGTTACTGTTAAGATCAATACCACGGGAGGAACATTCTGGAGTAGGTTGTGGAGGAGGATCTATGGTAGCATGAACAATATCAAATTGGAGAAGGTCCAAGAGAGAGAAAAAAATTGACTGAATATTGCTAATACAAGCCGAGTTTAGATATCTTCCATGGAACTGAAGTGTAGACTTGACCATGTCAGAAATTGTGCCTTTCCAAAGCTTTTTTGATGCTCGCGTATACAAAAAAAACAACATGATTGTTTAGAAGGGCATGATGGTGAAAGATATTTCAAATCAAAGCTACCTCATTCCAAATATCATAATTCCTAAGTGCTTTCCACAATTTATTAGCACCCAAAAATTCTGGCCTAACAAATTTACTAACAAGAACCTCCAAATGGAACGGGGACTATAATAGATCAAAATAATTATAGAGAAGGATAGAAAAAACCTATGAAGGAAAGATCATGTGTTTCCCATGCGGATATAAAATTTCCTCACCCATAATTCTTATAATGGCCTTGCAAACTTGAGGTTGATCACAAAGTAAACACCAAAGCTAGAAGATCATCATTAACATGCCCTAAGAATGGTTAATGTTCCCATTCCTTGACATCAAGTAGTATTCTATAGTTTCGAGGGTAGAATTCCATATGAAGGAAATTTCAGGCTAAACATCCTACCATCATGTCACCAAAATTCAACAATTGGGAAGATCGAGCCACGATGGAGAATGAAAACAACCAAAGTTTGGACAGACCAGAAGAATGACTAAAAGAGAAATAAATGAAGACAAAAAAACCAACAAATATGGCAAGGAAGATACCAATATAAAGTAAATGAAAGTGAGCCTGTGATCAAATCTAGATAGATCGCACATGTTGAAGTACAAAAAACTAATGCCACATAACTAACAATATCTCAAAGAATCCCAAATCATACTCTCAAAATAATTGCAACACTTAAAGGACATATGAAAGAATTTAAATGCCTATAAATTTTGTAGTGAGAAGGACATTAAAACAAGAGCCAAAGTGCAACCTGAGACCCATCATTTGGGAAAATGGTGAAATAAAATATGTGTGAAGCATACATAGCCCACATGATCCAAAACAAGAGGAGAGAGAAAAGTAAGGCAGAGGTACCAATTCCAGCATTCCCCATACATCTGCACACACACATGTTAGGAAAAACATACATTGCAAGTTGTATATCAACTAAGTCTGGTATACAAGATGTAGGAAGGACATATGTGAGAAACTATATGGGGAAAAAAGGAATTAAATGGGAGCATATTCTTTCCAAGTAATATCAGAGAGGAGAGAATATATTTCAAAATCCATAGAGTCCATTGAAGAATCAATCTCTAACTTGGAACAACCCAAATTATCCAAATGGTCTACTAGAGAATTACCTTCTCTATATACATGAGAGATTGTTATTTTATCAAAAGAATCAAGTAAAGCCCAAATACATTCAAGAATATACTTAATACTCAAGTTAATTATGGATCTGGATTTGCAAGAATTAATAATAAAAGTACAGTCACCTTCAACATCAATATTAGATATTTTCATTTTTTTGCCAAAATTAATCCTTCAAGCAAAGCTCGAGCCTTAGCCATGTTATTGGAACCTGGTGGGATAGATAATGATTTAAGAGAAATGATATGTCCAAGATAATCACGAAAGAAGATTCCTATCCTTGAATCACCAGGATTATCCTTAAATGATCCATCAAAGTTTAACTTACAAAAATCTAAATTAGGTGGGTGCCATTTAATATTTTTTCTATCAATAGGAGTGCATTTGACTCTAGGAAAAACCGGAGAAGAGGGGATCGTGATCATTTTACAATTCAGGATCACAAAGTTGTCCCATGAGATTAGTTGACCATTAGGATTGAATTATGACTGTACATAAGAATTTACTTTTTCTGAAATGGATTATGATTGTACAAAGTTGGCCAGGATTGGAATAAGTCCCTAAGTGAAGCAGGGAAAGGAAATAAAATTGACAATTTATCCACCACAAAGGACCAACACTGTGAAGAAAAACTATAATGGATAAAAAGATGATTGACATTTTCTACAAAACTACCACATAAGACATAGGAAAAAGGTTGAGAAATTTATAACCAAGTTAATCTGTCATTAGTAAGAATTCTATACTGAATGGCAAGCCACAAAAAAACACCCACCTTAGGAAGAATCGAACTATTCCAAAAAAAGGAGTAAGCCCTATGAGACGAGACTTGATTATCAAAATTTTGAATAGCCTTACAACCTTCTTTAATTGAGTAAGTACCTGATTTAGAAGGGCACCACAATATCTTATCTTTAGCAGGAGAGAAATATACAACTTGCAAATCAAGAATTTTAGTGAAAGCAAGGATCTGTAAAGAGGAGAGAGGAAGAGGAGAGGGATTCTTCTAGTGGAATTTATGAGAGATGATATCTACACAATCAACATAATCAATCAGTTTGTACCCCCAATGAGAAGTGAAAACCTTAATAGAATTTTGAAGATCTATTGCAGAATTAAGAGGGGGATACCCATTCCATGAGTCACTCCAGCAAAGAACCTCATCACCACATTGAACTTTCCATGATATATAATTTGAAACTACTTTCCTAGAGGACATCATAAAATTCCAAACAATTGATCCAAATGGAGGGTTAGATATTGTAAAGATTCTTGACAGATCTAAAGAATCAAGATATTTGGCCTGAAGAATATGACATCACAAAGATGAAGGCTTAGCATACATATTACAGACAAGCTTACCACCAAATGCTTTATTCCTAACTTCAATATCAAATAGACTAGTACCACCCTCATTTTTGCTAAGAGAAAGTTTTTTCATAGAAATTAAAGGGATCTTTTTTTCTTCAGACATGTTCAAAGACCATAAAAAGGTTTTGATAATCTTTTCAATTTGAGAGACCACAGTTTTTGGATCTTGGAGGATAGAGATATAATAATTAGGAATAGTTGCCAGGACAGTTTTAACAAGTAGAGTTCTACCAGACAAGGAAAGCCATCTAGCCTTTCATGCAGAAATTCTACCTTTTAGTCTTGTGACAACATTGTTCCAATAAAAGGATTTCATATGACCCATAAAAAATGGGATTCCTAGGTATATAGAAGGAAGAGAATCCAGAGAGGAGCCTAAGTAGGACACAATTTTATCTTGAATAATTTATGTAGTATAAAAAATGATTTTATTTTATTTTAATGGATTAATAACCCGACTTGACCCCTCTGAGTAAAGATCCAAAATTTTCTTGATGGTTTTAGCCTCTTGTATAGTTGATTTACCAAAAATAAAAGTGTCATCTGCAAAAAGATTACGAGTAACATAGATTTGAGTAAAGGGAATATGAACTCTTTTCCAAAGACCTAATGAATATTGAGCTTGAATAGATCTTCTAAGTGCTTCTACCATGATAATGAAGAGAAAAGGGGAAAGAGGATCTCCTTGCCAAACCCCTTGAGTAGCATAAAAATAACCCGAGGGGGAACCATTAATTAAAATTGAGAAGGAAGCTCCAGAAATACAATTTTTAATCCATTTGCACCATTTCTCAGAAAAACCAAATTTATGAAGGACTTTCAATAAAAATATCTAATTCACCTTGTCATATGCCTTCATCATATCAATCTTGGTGATAAAGGATGGGATCTTATAAGATTAAATAGAATGCAAAACTTCATGAGCAATCAAGGCCCCATCTAAAATTTCCCTACTTGGAACAAAACCACCTTGCTGGGGGAAATGATGTGAGGAATTCATGCCTTAAGTCTCAAATAAATTGCTTTAGTAAAGATTTTATAAATTGAATTACATAAGGAGATGGGCTTGAAGTCAGTGAAAGTTTGGGGATCATTAACTTTGGGTATAAGAGAAATATGAGTAGAGTTAAATTGTTTAAGTACATAGCCCTCCCTCCTGGACTCTTCCAATGCTAATAGAAAATAAAAACCAATAAAGTCCCAACACTTCTGAAAGAATAAAAGAGTAAAACCGTCAGGGTCCGGAGCTTTGTTCTGTGCCATGGAAAACACTACACTATGCAATTCCTTCAAGGAGAATGGTTGTAGTAAGTAATCATTATCAACTTGAGAAATAAGGCTTGGAATAGAATCTAAAAGGAAATCTATGCTATCTGTACTTACTGATGAATAGTTTACTGGGGACAACAAATTTTTGAAGAATAAGACCCCTTCCTCCCAAATATTCTCTACATTAGTTATAGAAACACCCAAACTAAAAGACTTAATATTGGAAATTTAAGAGGCGGCTCTTTTGATTTTAGTTGAAGAATGGAAATACTTTTTGTTTTTATCCCCATCTTTCAACTAAAGTTCTTGAGACTTTTGTCTCCAATAAATTTCCTCCCTAGAGAAAAGGAGTTCCCAATAAGATTGAAGTGACCTTTGTTTCTCAAGGATAGAAGAGTCTACACCAAATTTCATAACATGATCATTGATAGATGCAAGCTACTCTTCAACCAAAGATTTCTCATGAAAAACATTCTTAAAGACTTCATTATTCCATATAATAATCTTAGATTTAACAAATTGCAACTTCTTATAGAACTGAAACATTATAGTCCCTTTACAATATGGGGAATAGACCCAACATTGTCAAAGAAGAGAAAGGAAGTGAGGATGTGTAAACCACATCTCTTCAAACTTAAAAGAGGGTCTACGAATGAGTTCAACATCCTTATTCACTAAATTAAATAATATAGGAAAATGATCAAACTCAACAATACAAATAATCTCTAAAATAATATCAAATTGATGAAGCCTAAGATCATGAGAAATGAGAAACCTATCCAGTTTGGA
Source organism: Chamaecyparis obtusa (assembly GCA_027943335.1). Lineage (NCBI taxonomy): Eukaryota > Viridiplantae > Streptophyta > Pinopsida > Cupressales > Cupressaceae > Chamaecyparis > Chamaecyparis obtusa. Next base: position 1,108,469 of record BSBK01001870.1, on the reverse strand, counting down.
AGAAATTGGGGAATGTGATCTTCTATTGGTCCAAGTAAATTGTCCATTAGTAGACAAAACATCAGATAAAGCATTATCTGAGATGAATAATGAGAATTCATCAATTACTATTTGTGCAGATGGATTCCCATCATGTTTCTCATTATGAGAGGAAATTGCATTAAAATCACCTCCCAAAATTACAAAAGAGTCCTCATGTTGCTAAATAAGACCAAAAAGTCTCACCCAAAGATTAAGTTTATCACATGGAGCAACCAGACCATAAAAATTAATGAGCATAAACTTGAAATCATACCAACAAAAACTTAGAATTTTCCATTTGGACTCATACAGAATAATTTTCCCTTTAATGGATTTAGGATTTCATAATGTTAGTAGACCACCTGATGCCCCCAAGGAGGAAACATGGGCAGATTCCTAAAATGACCAATTATAGAATTACTTATTATAAGATTCCAAAGACAATTTAGTTTCTTTAATTATAATAATATCAACATGGGAAGAATCCAAGAATTTTTTGATTCTTCCCCTTTCGTCAGGGGCATTGAAGCCCCTGAAATTCCAAGATATAATTTTCATGAGCATCTAGGAGAGTGATAAGCCCTCCTAGTCTTAACTTGGGAAGCAAATTTATCCATAATGGTGGACTGAATACCAGCATCAATATCTTCTTTAATCTTGATAGCCAATGGTTTACGACCCCTCTTCTTAGGAGTTTTAGTACCAAACACAAGAGATGTAGGGGAAGGAAACTTCTCTAGAGCTAGTTTCTAAGAGGAATCAAAGTCCAAGGATTCTTTCTGAAAGGAATTATTAACCCTTTGAGTCTCCAAGGATGAAAAAAGAGAGGAAGGAACTTCTTCAAGTGCAATCTCATCAATTAGATTGGAAGCTACGTAGACTAAAAGATCATTAGCCATTATGTGAATTTCATCATCATTAAAAAAAGAGAAAGGAAAAGATTTGGCCAAAGGTAGAAAAGGCTGATCATCAAACATCAAATTACAAATAATACAATCATTGCTAGGAAGAACATAAGTAGGAACTGATGATACATTAAAAAAGTATAAAGATTTCAGAATATAAAGAGGAAGATCCAACTGCGGGGATGAGAACAAAGTATAGGGGGGTTGTGTGCTATAAATGTGTCACACTTCTATGGATCATTACATGCAAGGAAACTCAAGAATGAGCCCTCACAAATCGATCCATAGCTCCCTAGGCATGGAGTGCAAGGGTTTTTAAGAATGCTCTCAGCTAGAGCTATTAAGCCAATAACCTTGCTAGTAAACCATGCAATGGGAGATTCAATGAAGACAAGGGCAAGGATGCCAATATCCCCAAGAATCAAATGAATGCAAATGCAATGCAATGCTATGCTAGAAATGGAAATGCAAGCTAAGCTATGAAAGGAAATATGCAAGTGTTACAACCCAAGCTAATTAATCTATGTGAGCTAATCTAGAGCATAGAAATGAAGCTAATCTAAGAAAGCATAAATATGAAGCTAAGCTAAGAATGCAAGAATGAGATGTAGAATGCAAGAAATGCTCCAAATCTTCAAAAGCTCCAAAGTGTACCTAGAAAACCTGCAACATAAAGTTAGCATAAAAAGTTGGGGATCTAGAATGAAGAAGAGAGCTCTTCTTTTATAGGAAATGAGGAGGAATGGACCATGGAGATTAAGAGGCAAAAGATTTAATCAATGGTGGAGCTTAAAAGAGGAGAAATCCATGTGCACAAGTATCCTCCAATAGGAAAATAAGAGTTGACTTTTGTGTCCATATGAGACAAAAAGTGCTTTTTCTCTTTTTATAAAATAAGAATAATGCTTTATTTGTGCAACTTAGGATAAGAGGAAAAGTGGAGGCTTTTTATTTATTAAAAGGTGAGGAAATATTCCTTTTAAATAAATAAAGACTTAGGATAAGATGGTTAGCCCATAGAAAATAATCAAATAAATGATAGAACTAGGATTTGATCAAGAATAGGCAATTTATGATTTAGCAAAAGGGGCTAATAGTCTAGGTGACCATTTTTAGGTGTATACAGGGGTAAAGTGCAACAGACACCCTTAGACTTGAGAAGGAAATTTGATTTAGTCAAAGTAATAGATTTGTTTCAAATAAAAAAGTAGAGAACAAATCATTGATGATATATTAACCCAGAAACTGATCAAGTAGGCAACGTTTAGAACATAATCCTGGTAACTTTGAACAACCTCATTAAAGTTTACAACAAAAGGACCTCGCACAAATAGGTCCCAAGATGGAAGCAAATTAGAATAACTATCAAGGTTTAACACAAAAGCTTTAACAGGAGGAACAAAAGAAGAATTATCTGTAACTGTTTTATCAAAGAAAGGACAGTCATGAAAATTTAAAGACTTATTAGGGTAGACCATTGTCGACTTAACTGAAGATCCCTGGCATTGAGTATTAAAGTGCCCCAGTATGTTAGAATGTAAATGTATAGTAACAAGATCAAGAATACAAATCTTTTGAGACCAATTCCCATACTTAGAGACAATTGAAATGGACAAGGGAACTGGCTTTAACAAATTTATTAATAAACAAACCCTAGCCAGAAGATGAACCAATTCAAATAGAATAAGACCATGTCGAATAAAGATACCCAACTTATTAGCTAAAATTTCAACAATATCCGGATCCTTGTATTCTAAAGGAAAACCTGACAATGAAATCCAAATCGGCATAAACATAACAGGAGTAGAGCTAGGTTAAAAATGTGGAACCCAGGCCATAGTGTAAATGGAAATACCTCTATAGAACCAACCTTTAAAATTATGCACAAAATTCCTATCTTTAATCGACTAGAAGATAGCAGTAAAAAATAAGGAATCTTCATTAGAAAGGAAGAGATTTGTCAAACTTGGCCATGCTTGTCGCACCCATACTAAAAAATCCAAAAAAGAGACTAGAGAATTAAGTTTACCAATAAGGGCATTAGTCCGTAACAAAGTAACAATATCTTGAAACATATAATCAAGAAGAATGACCCTATTTTTATCGGGCATGGTCGGGTTGTCATGAATACAGGTATAAAAATTTGATGCACGAGTTCCCTGAGGTGTAGCAGAAAATGGCTGCTGCTATCTATTTGGAATGAAGGGAGTCTGCTCATCATGACCCATTGATGGTTGCAAAGGTGACTAGGGAAGTGGAGAAGAAACAAGAGGACTTCCATAGCAAATATCAAAAACTGGTTGCAGAATACAATTCAGATGATGACCTTTCCAGGGGAAACCCTAGTTTTTTCCCTTTAGGAGGAGGACCAAGTAATCCTTCATAGATTGGGGATTTACTTGGCTGGAAATGATGCCTGCTACAAAACTAAAAATGAGTATAAAATCAATGGAACTAACGAGAGGAGGGACGCCAATTTCAATATTTTATTGTAATTTTATTTTTATTTTTAGGCATTAATAGGGTTTGTTTTTGCCAATAAA